>CM060828.1:4854677-4867177 GCA_030704555.1 Heliconius charithonia
CAGACAGACAGACAGACAGACAGACAGACAGACAGACAGACAGACAGACAGACAGACAGACAGACAGACAGACAGACAGACAGACAGACAGACAGACAGACAGACAGACAGACAGACAGACAGACAGACAGACAGACAGACAGACAGACAGACAGACAGACAGACAGACAGACAGACAGACAGACAGACAGACAGACAGACAGACAGACAGACAGACAGACAGACAGACAGACAGACAGACAGACAGACAGACAGACAGACAGACAGACAGACAGACAGACAGACAGACAGACAGACAGACAGACAGACAGACAGACAGAACAGACAGACAGACAGACAGACAGACAGACAGACAGACAGACAGACAGACAGACAGACAGACAGACAGACAGACAGACAGAAGACAGACAGACAGACAGACGACAGACAGACAGACAGACAGACAGACAGACAGGACAGACAGACAGACAGACAGACAGACAGACAGACAGACAGACAGACAGACAGACAGACAGACAGACAGACAGACAGACAGACAGACAGACAGACAGACAGACAGACAGACAGACAGACAGACAGACAGACAGACAGACAGACAGACAGACAGACAGACAGACAGACAGACACAGACAGACAGACAGACAGACAGACAGACAGACAGACAGACAGACAGACAGACAGACAGACAGACAGACAGACAGACAGACAGACAGACAGACAGACAGACAGACAGACAGACAGACAGACAGACAGACAGACAGACAGACAGACAGACAGACAGACAGACAGACAGACAGACAGACAGACAGACAGACAGACAGACAGACAGACAGACAGACAGACAGACAGAACAGACAGACAGACAGACAGACAGACAGACAGACAGACAGACAGACAGACAGACAGACAGACAGACAGACAGACAGAACAGACAGACAGACAGACAGACAGACAGACAGACAGACAGACAGACAGACAGACAGACAGACAGACAGACAGACAGACAGACAGACAGACAGACAGACAGACAGACAGACAGACAGACAGACAGACAGACAGACAGACAGACAGACAGACAGACAGACAGACAGACAGACAGACAGACAGACAGACAGACAGACAGACAGACAGACAGACAGACAGACAGACAGACAGACAGACAGACAGACAGACAGACAGACAGACAGACAGACAGACAGACAGACAGACAGACAGACAGACAGACAGACAGACAGACAGACAGACAGACAGACAGACAGACAGACAGACAGACAGACAGACAGACAGACAGACAGACAGACAGACAGACAGACAGACAGACAGACAGACAGACAGACAGACAGACAGACAGACAGACAGACAGACAGACAGACAGACAGACAGACAGACAGACAGACAGACAGACAGACAGACAGACAGACAGACAGACAGACAGACAGACAGACAGACAGACAGACAGACAGACAGACAGACAGACAGACAGACAGACAGACAGACAGACAGACAGACAGACAGACAGACAGACAGACAGACAGACAGACAGACAGACAGACAGACAGACAGACAGACAGACAGAAGACAGACAGACAGACAGACAGACAGACAGACAGACAGACAGACAGACAGACAGACAGACAGACAGACAGACAGACAGACAGACAGACAGACAGACAGACAGACAGACAGACAGACAGACAGACAGACAGACAGACAGACAGACAGACAGACAGACAGACAGACAGACAGACAGACAGACAGACAGACAGACAGACAGACAGACAGACAGACAGACAGACAGACAGACAGACAGACAGACAGACAGACAGACAGACAGACAGACAGACAGACAGACAGACAGACAGACAGACAGACAGACAGACAGACAGACAGACAGACAGACAGACAGACAGACAGACAGACAGACAGACAGACAGACAGACAGACAGACAGACAGACAGACAGACAGACAGACAGACAGACAGACAGACAGACAGACAGACAGACAGACAGACAGACAGACAGACAGACAGACAGACAGACAGACAGACAGACAGACAGACAGACAGACAGACAGACAGACAGACAGACAGACAGACAGACAGACAGACAGACAGACAGACAGACAGACAGACAGACACAGACAGACAGACAGACAGACAGACAGACAGACAGACAGACAGACAGACAGACAGACAGACAGACAGACAGACAGACAGACAGACAGACAGACAGACAGACAGACAGACAGACAGACAGACAGACAGACAGACAGACAGACAGACAGACAGACAGACAGACAGACAGACAGACAGACAGACAGACAGACAGACAGACAGACAGACAGACAGACAGACAGACAGACAGACAGACAGACAGACAGACAGACAGACAGACAGACAGACAGACAGACAGACAGACAGACAGACAGACAGACAGACAGACAGACAGACAGACAGACAGACAGACAGACAGACAGACAGACAGACAGACAGACAGACAGACAGACAGACAGACAGACAGACAGACAGACAGACAGACAGACAGACAGACAGACAGACAGACAGACAGACAGACAGACAGACAGACAGACAGACAGACAGACAGACAGACAGACAGACAGACAGACAGACAGACAGACAGACAGACAGACAGACAGACAGACAGACAGACAGACAGACAGACAGACAGACAGACAGACAGACAGACAGACAGACAGACAGACAGACAGACAGACAGACAGACAGACAGACAGACAGACAGACAGACAGACAGACAGACAGACAGACAGACAGACAGACAGACAGACAGACAGACAGACAGACAGACAGACAGACAGACAGACAGACAGACAGACAGACAGACAGACAGACAGACAGACAGACAGACAGACAGACAGACAGACAGACAGACAGACAGACAGACAGACAGACAGACAGACAGACAGACAGACAGACAGACAGACAGACAGACAGACAGACAGACAGACAGACAGACAGACAGACAGACAGACAGACAGACAGACAGACAGACAGACAGACAGACAGACAGACAGACAGACAGACAGACAGACAGACAGACAGACAGACAGACAGACAGACAGACAGACAGACAGACAGACAGACAGACAGACAGACAGACAGACAGACAGACAGACAGACAGACAGACAGACAGACAGACAGACAGACAGACAGACAGACAGACAGACAGACAGACAGACAGACAGACAGACAGACAGACAGACAGACAGACAGACAGACAGACAGACAGACAGACAGACAGACAGACAGACAGACAGACAGACAGACAGACAGACAGACAGACAGACAGACAGACAGACAGACAGACAGACAGACAGACAGACAGACAGACAGACAGACAGACAGACAGACAGACAGACAGACAGACAGACAGACAGACAGACAGACAGACAGACAGACAGACAGACAGACAGACAGACAGACAGACAGACAGACAGACAGACAGACAGACAGACAGACAGACAGACAGACAGACAGACAGACAGACAGACAGACAGACAGACAGACAGACAGACAGACAGACAGACAGACAGACAGACAGACAGACAGACAGACAGACAGACAGACAGACAGACAGACAGACAGACAGACAGACAGACAGACAGACAGACAGACAGACAGACAGACAGACAGACAGACAGACAGACAGACAGACAGACAGACAGACAGACAGACAGACAGACAGACAGACAGACAGACAGACAGACAGACAGACAGACAGACAGACAGACAGACAGACAGACAGACAGACAGACAGACAGACAGACAGACAGACAGACAGACAGACAGACAGACAGACAGACAGACAGACAGACAGACAGACAGACAGACAGACAGACAGACAGACAGACAGACAGACAGACAGACAGACAGACAGACAGACAGACAGACAGACAGACAGACAGACAGACAGACAGACAGACAGACAGACAGACAGACAGGACAGACAGACAGACAGACAGACAGACAGACAGACAGACAGACAGACAGACAGACAGACAGACAGACAGACAGACAGACAGACAGACAGACAGACAGACAGACAGACAGACAGACCGACAGACAGACAGACAGACAGACAGACAGACAGACAGACAGACAGACAGACAGACAGACAGACAGACAGACAGACAGACAGACAGACAGACAGAGACAGACAGACAGACAGACAGACAGACAGACAGACAGACAGACAGACAGACAGACAGACAGACAGACAGACAGACAGACAGACAGACAGACAGACAGACAGACAGACAGACAGACAGACAGACAGACAGACAGACAGACAGACAGACAGACAGACAGACAGACAGACAGACAGACAGACAGACAGACAGACAGACAGACAGACAGACAGACAGACAGACAGACAGACAGACAGACAGACACAGACAGACAGACAGACAGACAGACAGACAGACAGACAGACAGACAGACAGACAGACAGACAGACAGACAGACAGACAGACAGACAGACAGACAGACAGACAGACAGACAGACAGACAGACAGACAGACAGACAGACAGACAGACAGACAGACAGACAGACAGACAGACAGACAGACAGACAGACAGACAGACAGACAGACAGACAGACAGACAGACAGACAGACAGACAGACAGACAGACAGACAGACAGACAGACAGACAGACAGACAGACAGACAGACAGACAGACAGACAGACAGACAGACAGACAGACAGACAGACAGACAGACAGACAGACAGACAGACAGACAGACAGACAGACAGACAGACAGACAGACAGACAGACAGACAGACAGACAGACAGACAGACAGACAGACAGACAGACAGACAGACAGACAGACAGACAGACAGACAGACAGACAGACAGACAGACAGACAGACAGACAGACAGACAGACAGACAGACAGACAGACAGACAGACAGACAGACAGACAGACAGACAGACAGACAGACAGACAGACAGACAGACAGACAGACAGACAGACAGACAGACAGACAGACAGACAGACAGACAGACAGACAGACAGACAGACAGACAGACAGACAGACAGACAGACAGACAGACAGACAGACAGACAGACAGACAGACAGACAGACAGACAGACAGACAGACAGACAGACAGACAGACAGACAGACAGACAGACAGACAGACAGACAGACAGACAGACAGACAGACAGACAGACAGACAGACAGACAGACAGACAGACAGACAGACAGACAGACAGACAGACAGACAGACAGACAGACAGACAGACAGACAGACAGACAGACAGACAGACAGACAGACAGACAGACAGACAGACAGGACAGACAGACAGTACAGACAGACAGACAGGACAGACAAGACAGACAGACAGACAGACAGACAGACAGACAGACAGACAGACAGACAGACAGACAGACAGACAGACAGACAGACAGACAGACAGAACAGACAGACAGACAGACAGACAGACAGACAGACAGACAGACAGACAGACAGACAGACAGACAGGACAGACAGACAGACAGACAGACAGACAGACAGACAGACAGACAGACAGACAGACAGACAGACAGACAGACAGACAGACAGACAGACAGACAGACAGACAGACAGACAGACAGACAGACAGACAGACAGACAGACAGACAGACAGACAGACAGACAGACAGACAGACAGGACAGACAGACAGACAGACAGACAGACAGACAGACAGACAGGACAGACAGACAGACAGACAGACAGACAGACAGACAGACAGACAGACAGACAGACAAGACAGACAGGACAGACAGACAGACAGACAGACAGACAGACAGACAGGACAGACAGACAGACAGACAGACAGACAGACAGACAGACAGACAGACAGACAGACAGACAGACAGACAGACAGACAGACAGACAGACAGACAGACAGACAGACAGACAGACAGACAGACAGACAGACAGACAGACAGACAGACAGACAGACAGACAGACAGACAGACAGACAGACAGACAGACAGGACAGACAGACAAGACAGACAGACAGACAGACAGACAGACAGACAGACAGACAGACAGACAGACAGGACAGACAGACAGACAGACAGACAGACAGACAGACAGACAGACAGACAGACAGACAGACGACAGACAGACAGACAGACAGACAGACAGACAGACAGACAGACAGACAGACAGACAGACAGACAGACAGACAGACAGACAGACAGACAGACAGACAGACAGACAGACAGACAGACAGACAGACAGACAGACAGACAGACAGACAGACAGGACAGACAGACAGACAGACAGACAGACAGAACAGACAGACAGACAGACAGACAGACAGACAGACAGACAGACAGACAGACAGACAGACAGACAGACAGACAGACAGACAGACAGACAGACAGACAGACAGACAGACAGACAGACAGACAGACAGACAGACAGACAGACAGACAGACAGACAGACAGACAGACAGACAGACAGGACAGACAGACAGACAGACAGACAGACAGACAGACAGACAGACAGACAGACAGACAGACAGACAGACAGACAGACAGACAGACAGACAGACAGACAGACAGACAGACAGACAGACAGACAGACAGACAGACAGACAGACAGACAGACAGACAGACAGACAGACAGACAGACAGACAGACAGACAGACAGACAGACAGACAGACAGACAGACAGACAGACAGACAGACAGACAGACAGACAGACAGACAGACAGACAGACAGACAGACAGACAGACAGACAGACAGACAGACAGACAGACAGACAGACAGACAAGAGACAGACAGACAACAGACAGACAGACAGACAGACAGACAGACAGACAGACAGACAGACAGACAGACAGACAGACAGACAGACAGACAGACAGACAGACAGACAGACAGACAGACAGACAGACAGACAGACAGACAGACAGACAGACAGACAGACAGACAGACAGACAGACAGACAGACAGACAGACAGACAGACAGACAGACAGACAGACAGACAGACAGACAGACAGACAGACAGACAGACAGACAGACAGACAGACAGACAGACAGACAGACAGACAGACAGACAGACAGACAGACAGACAGACAGACAGACAGACAGACAGACAGACAGACAGACAGACAGACAGGACAGACAGACAGACAGACAGACAGACAGACAGACAGACAGACAGACAGACAGACAGGACAGACAGACAGACAGACAAGACAGACAGACAGACAGACAGGACAGACAGACAGACAGACAGACAGACAGACAGACAGACAGACCAGACAGACAGACAGACAGACAGAACAGACAAGAGACAGACAGACAGACAGACAGACAGACAGGACAGACAGACAGACAGACAGACAGACAGACAGACAGACAGACAGACAGACAGACAGACAGACAGACAGACAGGACAGACAGACAGACAGACAGACAGACAGACAGCAGACAGGACAGACAGACAGACAGACAGACAGACAGACAGACAGACAGACAGACAGACAGACAGACAGACAGACAGACAGACAGACAGACAGACAGACAGACAGACAGACAGACAGACAGACAGACAGACAGACAGACAGACAGACAGACAGACAGGACAGACAGACAGGACAGACAGACAGACAGACAGACAGACAGACAGACAGACAGACAGACAGACAGACAGACAGACAGACGAGACAGACAGACAGACAGACAGACAGACAGACAGCGACAGACCAGACAGACAGGACAGACAGACAGACAGACAGACAGGACAGACAGACAGACAGACAGACAGACAGAACAGACAGACAGACAGACAGACAGGACAGACAGACAGACAGACAGACAGACAGACAGACAGACAGGACAGACAGACAGACAGACAGACAGACAGACAGACAGACAGACAGACAGACAGACAGACAGACAGACAGGACAGACAGACAGACAGACAGACAGACCAGACAGACAGACAGACAGAACAGACAGACAGACAGACAGACAGACAGACAGACAGACAGACAGACAGACAGACAGACAGACAGACAGACAGACAGACAGACAGACAGACAGACAGACAGACAGACAGACAGACAGACAGACAGACAGACAGACAGACAGACAGACAGACAGACAGACAGACAGACAGACAGACAGACAGACAGACAGACAGACAGACAGACAGACAGACAGACAGACAGGACAGACAGACAGACAGACAGACAGACAGACAGACAGACAGACAGACAGACAGACAGACAGACAGACAGACAGACAGACAGACAGACAGACAGACAGACAGACAGACAGACAGACAGACAGACAGACAGACAGACAGACAGACAGACAGGACAGACAGAAGACAGACAGACAGACAGACAGACAGACAGACAGACAGACAGACAGACAGACAGACAGACAGACAGGACAGACAGACAGACAGACAGACAGACAGACAGACAGACAGACAGACAGACAGACAGACAGACAGACAGACCAGACAGACAGACAGACAGACAGACAGACAGACAGACAGACAGACAGACAGACAGACAGACAGACAGACAGACAGACAGACAGACAGACAGACAGACAGACAGACAGACAGACAGACAGACAGGACAGACAGACAGACAGACAGACAGACAGACAGACAGACAGACAGACAAGACAGACAGACAGACAGACAGACAGACAGACAGACAGACAGACAGACAGACAGACAGACAGACAGACAGACAGACAGACAGACAGACAGACAGACAGACAGACAGACAGACAGACAGACAGACAGACAGACAGACAGACAGACAGACAGACAGACAGACAGACAGACAGACAGACAGACAGACAGACAGACAGACAGACAGACAGACAGACAGACAGACAGACAGACAGACAGACAGACAGACAGACAGACAGACAGACAGACAGACAGACAGACAGACAGACAGACAGACAGACAGACAGACAGACAGACAGACAGACAGACAGACAGACAGAACAGACAGACAGACAGACGACAGACAGACAGGACAGACAGACAGACAGACAGACAGACAGACAGACAGACAGACAGACAGACAGACAGACAGACCAGACACGACAGACAGACAGACAGACAGACAGACAGACAGACAGACAGACAGACAGACAGACAGACAGACAGACAGACAGACAGACAGACAGACAGACAGACAGACAGACAGACAGACAGACAGACAGACAGACAGACAGACAGACAGACAGACAGACAGACAGACAGACAGACAGACCAGACAGACAGACAGACAGACAGACAGACAGACAGACAGACAGACAGACAGACAGACAGACAGACAGACAGACAGACAGACAGACAGACAGACAGACAGACAGACAGACAGACAGACAGACAGACAGACAGACAGACAGACAGACAGACAGACAGACAGACAGACAGACAGACAGACAGACAGACAGACAGGACAGACAGACAGACAGACAGACAGACAGACAGACAGACAGACAGACAGACAGACAGACAGACAGACAGACAGACAGACAGACAGACAGACAGACAGACAGGACAGACAGACAGACAGACAGACAGACAGACAGACAGGACAGACAGACAGACAGACAGACAGACAGGACAGACAGACAGACAGACAGACAGACAGACAGACAGACAGACAGACAGACAGACAGACAGACAGACAGACAGACAGACAGACAGACAGACAGACACAGACAGACAGACAGACAGACAGACAGACAGACAGACAGACAGACAGACAGACAGACAGACAGACAGACAGACAGACAGACAGACAGACAGACAGACAGACAGACAGACAGACAGACAGACAGACAGACAGACAGACAGACAGGACAGACAGACAGACAGACAGACAGACAGACAGACAGACAGACAGACAGACAGACAGACAGACAGACAGACAGACAGACAGACAGACAGACAGACAGACAGACAGACAGACAGACAGACAGACAGACAGACAGACAGACAGACAGACAGACAGACAGACAGACAGACAGACAGACAGACAGACAGACAGACAGGACAGACAGGACAGACAGACAGACAGACAGACAGACAGACAGACAGACAGACAGACAGACAGACAGACAGACAGACAGACAGACAGACAGACAGACAGACAGACAGACAGACAGACAGACAGACAGACAGACAGACAGACAGACAGACAGACAGACAGACAGACAGGACAGACAGACAGACAGACAGACAACAGACAGACAGACAGACAGACAGACAGACAGACAGACAGACAGACAGACAGACAGACAGACAGACAGACAGACAGACAGACAGACAGACAGACAGACAGACAGACAGACAGACAGACAGACAGACAGACAGACAACAGACAGACAGACAGACAGACAGACAGACAGACAGACAGACAGACGACAGACAGACAGACAGACAGACAGACAGACAGACAGACAGACAGACAGACAGACAGACAGACAGACAGACAGACAGACAGACAGACAGACAGGACAGACAGACAGACAGACAGACAGACAGACAGACAGACAGACAGACAGACAGACAGACAGACAGACAGACAGACAGACAGACAGACAGGACAGACAGACAGACAGACAGACAGACAGGACAGACAGGACAGACAGACAGACAGACAGACAGACAGACAGACAGACAGACAGACAGACAGACAGACAGACAGACAGACAGACAGACAGACAGACAGACAGACAGACAGACAGACAGACAGACAGACAGACAGACAGACAGACAGACAGACAGACAGACAGACAGACAGACAGGACAGACAGACAGACAGACAAGACAGACAGACAGACAGACAGGACAGACAGACAGACAGACAGACAGACAGACAGACAGACAGACAGACAGACAGACAGACAGACAGACAGACAGACAGACAGACAGACCAGACAGACAGACAGACAGACAGACAGACAGACAGACAGACAGACAGACAGACAGACAGACAGACAGACAGACAGACAGACAGACAGACAGACAGACAGACAGACAGACAGACAGACAGACAGACAGACAGGACAGACAGACAGACAGACAGACAGACAGACAGACAGACAGACAGACAGACAGGACAGACAGACAGACAAGACAGACAGACAGACAGACAGACAGACAGACAGACAGACAGACAGACAGACAGACAGACAGACAGACAGACAGACAGACAGACAGACAGACAGACAGACAGACAGACAGACAGACAGACAGACAGACAGACAGACAGAAGACAGACAGACAGACAGACAGACAGACAGGACAGACAGACAGACAGACAGACAGACAGGACAGACAGACAGACAGACAGACAGACAGACAGACAGACAGACAGACAGACAGACAGACAGACAGACAGACCAGACAGACAGACAGACAGGACAGACAGACAGACAGACAGACAGACAGACAGACAGACAGACAGACAGACAGACAGACAGACAGACAGACAGACAGACAGACAGACAGACAGACAGACAGACAGACAGACAGACAGACAGACAGACAGACAGACAGACAGACAGACAGACAGACAGACAGACAGGACAGACAGACAGACAGACAGACAGACAGACAGACAGACAGACAGACAGACAGACAGACAGACAGACAGACAGACAGACAGACAGACAGACAGACAGACAGACAGACAGACAGACAGACAGACAGACAGACAGACAGACAGACAGACAGACAGACAGACAGACAGACAGACAGACAGACAGACAGACAGACAGACAGACAGACAGACAGACAGACAGACAGACAGACAGACAGACAGACAGACAGACAGACAGACAGACAGACAGACAGACAGACAGACAGACAGACAGACAGACAGACAGACAGACAGACAGACAGACAGACAGACAGACAGACAGACAGACAGACAGACAGACAGACAGACAGACAGACAGACAGACAGACAGACAGACAGACAGACAGACAGACAGACAGACAGACAGACAGACAGACAGACAGACAGACAGACAGACAGACAGACAGACAGACAGACAGACAGACAGACAGACAGACAGACAGACAGACAGACAGACAGACAGACAGACAGACAGACAGACAGACAGACAGACAGACAGACAGACAGACAGACAGACAGACAGACAGACAGACAGACAGACAGACAGACAGACAGACAGACAACAGACAGACAGACAGACAGACAGACAGGACAGACAGACAGACAGACAGACAGACAGACAGACAGACAGACAGACAGACAGACAGACAGACAGACAGACAGACAGACAGACAGACAGACAGACAGACAGACAGACAGACAGACAGACAGACAGACAGACAGACAGACAGACAGACAGACAGACAGACAGACAGACAGACAGACAGACAGACAGACAGACAGACAGACAGACAGACAGACAGACAGACAGACAGACAGACAGA
>CM060828.1:6672177-6897177 GCA_030704555.1 Heliconius charithonia
TTATTGCTCGTTTAGCACCACCCAGGGGACACGTGTAGGGTGGGTCTTTTATGGACAAGATGGGAAGTCCTATGGACGCGAGCAACTTTATCCCCCTGTAAATACATAGTATTTAATTCGTCTTGTACAAATTCTAACGCTTTTTCTATGGCCAGCCAGATAGGCCTCATGCATCGTATGCGTGAGCCTAAAGGGGTCTTTTAAACCACTTAAAAAGGCTTGTAAAGTTAATTTTTGATATAAAATTCTTTTAACTTCAATTGTTGTACCAATTTCCTCATGCAGTGTAATATATGTCATTATTGTACTGAATAAATTTTGGCAACGTTCGTAAAACTCCTCAGGAGTTTTACGAACGTTGCCATTGTAAATTTAAGTAAATATTTCATCTCCTCGAGTAGGAATCGAACTCACAACCAATCGGTTTTACAGTCACACTTCGTGCCGCGGCGCCACGACTGGCCTCAACTGGGCTGGACTTCATTTTAATCGATTCACACGAAAGTTAAAACCAGATCCACGCTTTATCCCGCCCTTAGCAGGGCAACTTAGTGTTAAGATATTGGATATAATGTGTGACTGATGTGCGAAATGAAAATATTATTAAATTATAATTGATATCGACCCACAACAGTCGTTACAGTCACAACTTTGTGTCCCTGTGCCGCAAAGGCCTTTAACAAAGAAGAGAAGAGAGAGCGTCAGCGTTCCTTTCACGGAAACAGCATGTAGGGTAAAATATTTTAAAACCGTACCTAAAGAATTTAAGCAAGATACACGTGCCGTAAGTTTTAACTTCCTAATAAATTTCGTAATTGTGTATCAACGGGAAGTATATAGTTTTGATAGAAAATGCGACAATTAACGATGCATAAACCCTCATAGTTTATCGTCATTTGATTGCGATGATTTAGAAAAATGTATGTTAGCGTATTCGCGTAAAAGAGGGTAGATTTAGGTGGAAAATAACTATAAAAACAGTGGAATTGTGTCAACCGGCGACAGTGATGCCCTGGATCTGGAGGTGCTTCCAGATGCCATCGGCTCCGACCACCTACCGGTCCTGGCTACCTTCCAAGGCACAAGGGCCCTAGCCAGAGGCCCGCCCTCCAGAGGACGTATCAACTGGGACCGTTTTGAAACCGCGCTCCAGGCCGAACCCACACCATGCTCCGAACCCCTTGTCGACGCCGACAGCGTTGACAGGCTCGAGCGCAACATCACGTCGCAAATTAAGGGCGCGATGGAAGCCGCTACCTCCCCTACCAACTCTCGCGGTCTACCACCTCTTCCCATGTGGCTCCAGGCACTTATCATGAAGAAGAGGAAGACGCGCCTGGAGTGGCAATCAACCAGGGATCCAGCAGCGAAGACGAGCTCAAACGGTCTTGCAGAGCGTGTGAGAGCGGCGCTCGAGGACCGCGATGCTGCAAGCTGGGATCACCGCATCGCTGAGGCCAGCAGTGACGAATCCTCCATGCACAAGCTGAATCGCCAGATAATGCGCAGAAGCCACCCGCCAGGCCAATCCTCCACAGTGACGGCTCCCTCCGGTACACCTCGGAGGATCGAGCCGAAATCCTGGCGGACCACTGGCAACCCAGTTTCGCCCGAACCCGAGCGAATGCCCAGCCCGCCACGCGGAAATAGAGGAAGAGGTAGAAGCGCTCCTAATCTCGCTGCGCTCCCTCTCTCCTCCACCACAAGCACCATCTCTCACCAGCCCTAGTAAGGAAGGCGATCCAGGGCTGAAACCCAAGAAGGCCCCTGGCATCGATGGCGTCACAAATGGCGCCCTCAGACACCTCAACCGGAGACTCATCGCAGCAACGACCAGGCTCTTCAACGCAATCCTGCGCTTGGGCCACTTTCCCCAAGCGTGGAAGGAAGGACTGGTCGTAATGATTCCAAAACCTGGAAAAAACCACCGACGCCCAGACGGATACAGGCCGATCACGCTTCTCAACACATTAGCCAAGCTGTTCGAGAAGCTTCTTCTTCCACTTCTTGCTCCGCACATACCACCGCGGGCCGAACAGTTTGGCTTCCGTAGCGGCCATTCTACCACACTACAAATCGCCAGAGTCGTCCACTTTGCTGCAGCAGCGGCAAACAGGAAGGAGAGTGCAGTGGCAGCCTTCCTGGATGTAGCCAGCGCTTTCGATCGCGTCTGGCACCCAGGCCTCCTATTGAAGATTCTTCGTGCCGGTACCCCGCCCCACGTCGTGTTTGTCCTCGCCGCCTTCCTTCACGGCAGGACCTTTCGCGTCAGAGTGGAGAGTGCTGTATCACGCAGCCACCTGATCGCCGCCGGGGTACCACAGGGCAGTATTCTATCCCCTGCCCTGTACGCTTGGTACACAGATGACATCCCAGCAGAGCAGGGCTCGATGTTGGCACTCTATGCCGACGACATCGCCCTGCTCACGAAGAGTCTCAACCCGGACCACGCCGCCGTTAAGCTCCAGCGTGCACTTGACCTGCTGCCTGATTGGCTGTCGGAGTGGAGGCTTACTCTCAGTGTGGCAAAAACCCAAGCGATATCGTTTGGGGGCCGCCCGAGATTGCCTCCTCCGCTATGCCTGTTGGGCCAGCAGGTCCCCTGGACGCCACGGCAACCTACCTAGGTGTCACCCTGGATCGACACCATAAGAATGTCCGGGCAGGTCAAGAAAGCTGCCGCTGCCGCCAAAGTGGCGTTATTCAAGCTGCGTCCGCTGCTTCGCTCGCGCCTCCCGCTGAGAACGAAGTTGGCCCTTTACAAGAGTTTCGTGAGGCCACACCTCACTTACGCCACCCCGGCATGGTTTGCGCTGGCTAATCCGCGCCAACGCAAAATATTGCAGGTGGTCCAGAACATCGCCTTAAGGCATGTCACCCAGGCTCCCTACTTCGTGCGGAACGCTACCCTGCAGAAGGACCTGAAGATAGAGAGCCTGGAGGAACACATCGGCCGACTAGCCGCCAACGCGTTTAGTCGTGCCGACGTATCGGATCACCTGCACCTGCAGAACATCGCGCCCTGCACACCAGGCCGCCAGACAGGACACGCCTCCCGAGGGACATCCACCACCACCCACCCTAACTCCGACTCCTGAGCTGCCTCCTCGGTCGCTGGTCGTCTAAGCTGGGCCTCTCGCGGGTAACCGCGAGTCTCACCCGGCTGGGCTGACCGCCCAGGAGGCACAAAAGCTCATCCTTTCTCGAAACCTCCTTCCCTGAAACGAATGAAAGTTTTTCCTATTTTCCCCTCGGCTCCATTGCCAAACCCGAAGACGCGTCCATCTTAATGGGCGCCGCATGAAACCACGGACAGAGGGCTCCGCCCTGGCACCGTTTCCCGCCTTCCCCTCCGAAGCCGGATGAAAAGAAACCAAAAAAAACCGGCGACAGTTGCTTGTTAGTGACGACCCCTATTGGAAGGAAACTAGTGTGAAGTGTTGTTAGTAGGTGATTCATATCACCTATTGCAATTCAAATAGTTTAGAATCATATAGACGATGTGTGTTTTTAACGTGTTTTTAAAAATGTTACCCTCTTCCGATTTCTAACATTTACTTGTAAAAAATACTCTTGACTGACAGACAAACAACAATGTTATCTTAAAAGGATTTTGAGGTGTGGCTGCTACACCGAAACCAGTATCCTCTTGAAATTTTTTTGGCACAGTAAGAAGTCACGAGTTTCGCAACAACCTTACTTGTGTTTAGTTTGTGTTAATATTTGCAACACTTTTAATAAATAATCTAAACAGTGTAACAGCCATAGGTGAAAACTGTGGAAATGACCATTACACAGAAACTATGTCGTCCACCTGCACATTTGATTTTTAAATCATGCAGTCAATGTACGAGTTATTTAATTCCAAAGATGAAATCGTGATTCTTCTCCCGAGGCGACTTTAAAATTCCTAAAGTCCCTCGGTATTGGCAAACTTTCAACCTCCCCAATCAATTCCGACTTTGATTTAAACACTCTAAATAAACATTTTTCTTCATCTTTTCCACTTGATAGTAATATTAAAGCCTGTTCTCTTTCTGAAATTTATAGTTTGCCGAAACCTGATTTCCCAGCTTTTACCTTTTCTTCTATCAGTAATAATGATACTAAGAAAATTATTCTAGCCCTCTCCTCTAAAGCAGTTGGTTCGGATGATATCAGTCGCATTATGATTACTTCAATTGTTGAGATCCTTGTTCCTATAATAACTCACATTGTTAATTTTTCTTTATCCTCTAATCAGTTTCCCGAGATATGGCGAAAGGCATTTATTCTCCCACTTCCAAAAAATCAAATCCTACGCTACCATCTCATTTTCGTCCTATATCAATTCTTCCTTTCCTCTCCAAAATTTTAGAGTCTACTGTATACCAACAGATTTCCTCTTATTTCTCAAAATGCGACTTTTTAAATCCATTGCAGTCCGGTTTTAGAACTGGACACAGCACTACCACTGCTTTGTTAAGAGTTACTGAAGACATTAGATCTGCATTGGAGAATAGGCAGTTAACGGTGCTTATTTTAATTGATTTTAGTAATGCTTTCAATGCAGTAGATCATGAGCTTCTTATTGCTCTGTTATGCAATGCTAATGTATCCAGTACAGCTTTAGAGTGGTTTTCTTCATATCTTCGGGGACGTCAGCAGTCGGTTCGTGTAGGCCAGACTATTTCTGACTGGCATGATGTGACAGCTGGTGTTCCCCAAGGCGGTATTTTATCTCCTCTTCTTTTTTCAATATTTATTAATTCCATCACTTCCATTATAACTTCACAATACTATCTTTACGCTGATGATTTGCAGCTTTATGAGCACTCTAGCGTGGAAGATATTGCTGGGGCTATAAACTCTTTAAATGCTAACCTCCGTCAAATATCAGTTTGGTCTTCCAAATACGGCATTAATGTTAACCCTGACAAATGTCAGGCCATAATTATCGGTAGTTCGAGACAATTAGCTAAAGTCGAATACCATAAGTTGCCCAACCTAACATACAAAGGCACGATCATAAACTTTACTAAAACCGTCAAAGACCTAGGTGTTATTATTGATAACAAACTAACGTGGGGCAATTACGTTGCTGATATATCGCGAAAGATCTACGCCTCATTGCACTCAATGATGCGCCTAAAGAATTTTTTACCTGTGCAAACGAAAATCCAGTTGGTCAATACCCTGCTGCTACCTATCATTGATTACGGTGATGCTTGCTGTTTGGATATGAACAGAGATCTCGTAAACAAGCTCGAGAGGATACTTAACACCTGTATACGCTTCATTTACAACCTGCGCAAGTATGACCGTGTATCATCTTATAGGAGGCAGCTTGGTTGGTTATCGGTTGCCGATCGCAGAAAATGTAGGGTCCTTTCTTTAATTTATTCCATCCTTTCCGATCCCAATTTTCCCACCTACCTGTCTTCTGACTTTTCATACCTTTCCTCTTTCCATGATAAATCCTTGCGTTCCCAGTCAAACCTTCTACTGTCAACACCACATCATACTTCTGGGTACATGTCAGACTCTTTTGCAGTTGCAGGAGTTCGACTTTGGAATGAATTACCCGAGCCTATTCGTAGATCTCCCTCTCGTGAAATTTTCAAACGCCGGGTAAAAGAATCCCTTTTCATAAACTCATAATTTTGTATTTTTTATTCTATCCACTCTTTTATTATTATTATATGTATATGTATATAATATATGTATATAAGTATAAATATATAATATAGTATATGTATATAATGGCTGTTGTATTTTGTATATATATATATATATATATATATACATTGTGTGTATCATATATATTTAATATTGCATTAGCTTGTATATAATTATATAATATATTTTTGTGTATTTATTACATATATCTATGTAATCAATTTATTGCTATTCTGTTTTTTTTTTTTTTGCACCTACACATTTTATTCTCCCACATGACTTAGGTTGGCTGGTAGAAAATGCTTTTTAGCGTTAAGCCCGCCTATTGTACATTTTTTTTTATGTATAAAATTTTGTGCAATAAAGAATAAAAAAAAAAAAAAAAAATCGAATATATACAATATAGAGTATTTGCAGATCGACTTTGCACTCCTACTGCAAAGGGACGGTTGTAATCAGGGTTCTGATATAAGGATACAGTCGACTATGCCGGCGCCAAGAGTATACCATTAAGTAAATAAAAGTTTTTTTATTATAGCTTTGAATAAAATATGTCCAGTTTACAAAAAAGAAAGAAGAATTAGAGACTTAATGTCTGAATATAATTGTTCATATGACAAATTGATAATGAGAGCAACGTTGATGATTCTGGAGGCAATAATAAAAAAGTTTTGATAGTGGTTTAATAGATAAAATTAAAGTAGTTATATTTAAAAATTTTAAATTTAAATAGTAGATAAAAGAAATAGTACAAATTATAATTGAATATATTACTGTTGTAGTAATAGATTTTTGTTCGGACTTATCTAGAATGAAGTGGTTGTTTAATAATCTAAGTAACAATGGATAATAGGATTAAAAATATTGTTAAATTAAATATCTTACAGTGGAATTGTAGGAGTCTGGTACCTAAATTAAAGATATTTGAATCACTTTTAATTCAAGAAAAGATTCATATTGCTGCAATTTGTGAAACATGGCTAAACTCAGATAATAATCTAAACATTAAAAATTATAACATTTTTAGGCAAGACAGAATCAATTCATTTGGAGGAGTAGCAATTTTAACGAATATATTGGTTGCATTACGAACTACTCAACGAGTATTTCGCTTTTGTGCAGCAAATTTTCAACTACCCCAAGCAATAAACGGTATTTAGTCGAAAATAATGTATCTTATTATAAATTTCTGTGAAACCACATTGTACAAAATAATATTAAGTTGTAATGAATTATTTAATATATATCTTATAAGCTTACAAAGGCGAAACTAGCCTCATTAAGTATTTTATAATATTACATCGGTACTTGGCTAGTCGTGGCGCAGTGGCACGAAGTGTGACTGTAAAACCGACTGGTTGTGGGTTCGATCCCCACTCGAGGAGATGAAATATTTACTTACATTTATATTTCCATTTCTTCGCTCTGGTGTCGAGGCTAAGCGCGGCGTTGAGTTCTGCCACTTAACACGCAATGCCTCCAGAATTCGGCAGAAAGTGGGGAATGGAGTGTCTTAACACAAGGTTCCCTCTGCCTACCCTGCTGTGTGCGGGATACAGCGTGAAGCTGATTTATTTATTTTTACATCGGTACTTATTGTGTTAACATTTGTATTGTAATTTATATTTTGAAAACAAAAAAACAATTTTAACGCATAAATCCATCTTAGCATGTAAAACAAATTATAACACTTCTAATAATGATATTGAGGTTGTTGGTGTTAAAATATTGAACTGTGATCAAGTTCGTTATATTTATTCTGTATATTGTCCTAGTGACGCTCGGACTACTTTTTCCTCTTCCCCCGGACCGCCGAAAGGTGTTAACGTGCACTAAGTTCTGTTATTGTCTTAATTTTTAATCAAATAAAATAAAATAATCTTAGCAGTTTAAATCTAAAATAGGAGTGCATAACTTCAAGAAAGTGTCTGCATAACTGCAATAACAAGCTCTGCGGTTGATGTGCGCCTGGTACTTTTGCTCATCGTAGCAGACCGCCGACTCCGCCCCTTCGACCTTGTGCATCACCAGCCTTTCACTTCCGTATTAACTACGCTTCTAACACCGTGCTAGCTTACGTCGTTGTCGGTTCGTACTTAACGTAATACATATCCTTACGTTACTGATAGCCTAGTACATATGGAGCCGCAAATGAACAAATCTTTGTCGGACACAGACTTAGACAAGGTGGAGATGAATACCCCTCCTAGCTATGTATTCCAGCGGGTCAAAAGAAGCATTGAACAAGTTGATGAGACAATTGTTAAACAACTTGAAGAGTTCGAAGAGGAGATAAGAGAGAATGTTTAGTCTCTTTTCTCTAAAACAAGAAAGAGAGATACAAAGCTTGACTACCACTTTAAAGGAAATTCAGCAATCTAATATTAATATAGAGAGTTCCATTGCCTTTCTCACTGCGCAAAACGATGACCTTAAAATAAAAGTAGGTCTTTTAGAGGACCAGGCCAAGCAGGATAGTAATTACATTAAATTACTGGAAGACAAGATCGAAACAATTCAAATCGGCACTCAGAAACCCAATTTTGCTTTAAAAAATGTCCCCCGAAGAATGAATGAGTCTAAAGAAGACCTGATAGATATGATCTTATGTCTCTCTAAGGATATAGACTGCACGATGACTAAGCATGATATAAAAGATATATATAGAGTTCGTGGGAAACACAGTGAAAAGTTGAATACGCCAATAATAGTGGAAACTAGTTCGACGATAATTAAGGCAGATTTTCTGAAAATGGGTAAGACATTTAATGTTAAACACAAAACTAAATTATGTTGTAAAAATGTCGGCTTTAAGTCGCAAGAGAACACTCCCATTTTCCTTTCGGAGCATTTAACCTCGAAGGGATCTCGACTGTTCTTTCTTGCTCGTGACTTAACCAAATCTGGGCGTTATAAATTCTGCTGGACTGCCTATGGTAGGGTTCTTGTTAAGAAGGATGAAAGTTCGCCGAAAATAACAATTAGAAATGAGCAGCAGATTCAACAACTGAAGATGAGTAAATGACTAGATTCAACGAGCATAAATATATATATATATAAGTTTACTTGTAGGGTAAAAATGTTAGTGTTTTTCCTTGTCGTAATACCTTCGCTTTTCTCTAGTTTGAATGATACTTTATTGTTATCATTTTTTTGTTGTATCTTAATTATATCTAACCATAGTCTTTATGTTGCACTAAATTATTTCTTGTGCATAACACCAAAATTAAATATTTTAGTAGTTATAGCTTAGGCATAAGTAATTCCTTACATTACTACGCATGCAAAAATCATACTCATCACCTTTATGTATACATCCACTCCGTGCTTATCCATTGCTCACATATTTACTACTCATATGTTCACTACTCATATACTCATTACACATATACTCGCTCTATAATACCCTACTATCATGCTAAAAATCGAAATATCTCTTATATATACATAATAAATCACATTTTTTCCGAGGTTCAAACTTCATGTCTAACATAATGAAATATAATTTTAAAGCAGCATTATTATTTAGTACGTTTTTTCCAATTAAACTTTCAAGCAATGGATAATTCATTACATACTCTTAAAGATATTGATAAAATTGAAATAACGCAGGCAATTGAATGCAATAGTACGGAACTATCGAAACATTTAAATATAAAAAGATGACTTTACTATTATTTCTCAAAATATTAGGAGTATTTCATGTAATTTTGATAATTTTATTGTCTCACTGTCTAATTTTAAATTTGAGACAGATGTCATTATCTTGACAGAATGTAGGCTACGTCCTGATAAGCCTATTCCGCATTCCGCTCGATGATTATTACTCTTATGCTACAACACGTCACTTGAACCAAAATGATGGGGTTACTGTTTATGTAAAAAAAAACTTAAAACATTCTGTTAAAAAAATAAAATTATTACAGGCGTCCTGTTTACAAGTTAATATATTAAATTATACTATCTTATGTATTTACCGATCTCCTTCAAACGTTAATATCGATAACTTTATAAATTCCCTTAGCATTCATTTAGATTTCCTAAAGACTCAAAAAAGTATTATTATAGCCGGGGACATATACATAAACATTAAATGTAAGGATTCGGATTTGCCGTATGAGCTCGCAAAAAGTACGAATTATCTTAACATGCTAGCACAGTATGGTATACTACCAGGGCATACCCTGCCGACTAGAGACGAAAATTGCTTAGACCACTTTATGAACAAAATTAATACCCAAAATATATCGGCACATATCGCCATTTTAAATACCAGTATAACGGATCATTATACAACCCTTTTAACCCTAAGTAAAATAAAAAAAAACATATAATTACTAAAACAAGATCCTATATTGATTTTGACCAGGCGTATAAGTATCTTTTAGATATTAATATAGCTGACTTACTTTACTGCAACGACCCGGAAGTACTTACTGACCTCCTAATATATAAATTAATTGAATCAATTAATAAAAACACAATCATTTTGAAAATTCCGAATAGTAAACACATAATAAAACCTTGGATCACAGATGGTCTTTTACGTTGCATAAAAAATCGCAATAAATTGCAAAAAAAATATAAAAATGATCCACACAATGAAATAATAAAAATAACATATTTGAGGTACAGAAATCACTGCAATAATTTAATCAAAAAAATAAAAAGAAAATATGAAAGGGAATTAATTACTAAAAATATTATAAACAATAAAATGCTGTGGAAAAATATTAAAAATATAACCTATACTAATCAATCTAACAATTCCAGCGTCGAATTACTCTCTAAAAAATCCTCTACAATCAGTAAATTACATTAACGACTATTTTGCAAATATTGGGAAAGAGCTTGCCCAAAAAATACAACGTCCTCCCAAAGTTTCTTGCGACGACCTATATCTACGGTCGCCGCAAGTCAATTCCTTTGGTATGATACAAACACACGAAGACGAAGTGAAACGTGTTTTAATGAGTCTTAAAACTCAAAGCGCCCCGGGCTGGGATAATATCCCAACACTATTCCTTAAACATATATGTAGGCATATTGTTCCTGTAATGATTCATCTTGCTAATCTCTGCTTTAGTCGGGGAGTTTTTCCTACTCTGCTCAAACGAGCTATCATAACACCTGTATTCAAGGGTGGGGACAAAGATGAAATTAGTAATTATAGACCTATTTCTGTCTTACCGTCGATATCTAAAATAATTGAGAAACTCATCAATAAAAGATTATTAGAATATTTAGAACATTTCCATATACTCTCTGAATCTCAGTATGGTTTTCGTCATGGTATTTCCACTGAGGATGCCATTGGTGCACTAACTAAGGGGTGCGAAGTCGGATAACCTCCACGTGTGTGCGCTTACTGTTGGCCCTTTTCGAATGCTTGCCATTCGGGGAGGACAAGCAGTATAGTGTTCCGGTGCACCCTGGGCGACGAGTAATTATTACCCACAGGATCCGTCCTTGGGTAATGATTGCTCGTCGGCTAATAATCCGACGCGGCGGTGTTCCTCCGCGTGTTCCTCTGATTAGCAGAGGACACAGTGTGAGGAACTGGGGGGTGCGCGTGGTGTGTACTTACACTACCTCCACGCAGGCGCATTTATATGTGCCAGCGCCGACTATATCGGAACTCCACTCGTAGTTGCGGTCATGTCTCGTAATCATGAGTGGAACCGAGGGTCTTGCCTTTACCGGCCGGGCTGCGAGGAAGAAAACCTCTATAAAAAATTACCCCAACCCAAGCGGCGAAGCAGCGCGAGGGGTGCGTGGCTGATGGGATGATCAGTCGCTACTGCTGGTCCCGCCAGGGTACCGGCCGACACCCGTGGCGTATTAGGCTTATCCAAGGACAGGGGGCACTGCTTGGATGGACCGTCTTTCCCCCATACTCGTGGGATCAAGTATGGAATTGAATCTAAATTTGAAAAAAAAAGATGAGGAGGGGTTTGTTGTGCCGTAGCGGGCGGTAGCGTTAAGGACGCGAGACTAGTGGTGGAGCGGCTGGACTTGGCTAAAATCGCCTCTGTTATCAGCGGGAGGCCCAGGTCGCGCTCTGCGTCTTCACGAGGTCGTCCCCGGATGGCCTCTGAGTCTGAGGACAGTTGTGTCTCCATGGAGTCGCAAAACGCAACAACGCAAGGAGAGTGCTCCAAGTATCGAAAGAGGACCAGGAGTAAGAAGATCAACTCCGGCTCTTCCGATAATGAGGAACAGGAGAAGCCGAAGAAACTAACAACGGCAAAAAGAAAGGAGCTCCGGCTCCAAGCGGAGGAGGAAGTCGTAAGCTTGGCCGAGACGGTTCAATTAAGAGCAAACGCCAGGTTCTCAGACTTGGAGACTCCTAGGGTGGATGAGCCCCTGGTTCAAGATCTGCAGCTCCAGGTCGCCGACAGCGTAGCTATAATTAATAAAGTCGCCTGCAGATCCGGCAACCTTAAGGGCACTTTTACAAAAGCCCTTAAGGAGGCCGCTGGCGCTATTAGCACGGCCGTGGAGATCCTGGTCAGAAAAAATGCCAATGAGGAGGTCACGCAGTTGCGGGCGGAAAACAGCCGCTTAACACAAGAGCTGTCGGAACTGCGGAAAGAGGTGTCGCTGATGCGGGAGGAGCTCGAGCGTTCCAAGGCCTTGCGAGAGAGCACTGTTGAAGGGAAAAAGGAGGACGAAATGGCGAGGTCAGTAATGGTGCAGGTGGGCACATTACTGAACACGCGGCTGGCAGCGTTGGAGGACAGGCTCCTTCCGGCAAAGCCAGTTCGTCCTCCTTTGGCGGCGGATAGAAGGCGTCAGGAGGCCGTCCAAAGGGTAGAGGCAGAGAGGCCTCCCATGACGACTCTGGCAGCGCCTTCCAACCCAGGCCCGACGCAGAAGCAGGGCCCCAAGAAGAGCAAAGGCAAGAAGGGGGGAAAGAAATCCCTTCAAGCCCCACCAGCGGAGCCTCGCCCTCTGCCTCCCGCCCCGGCCGATGTGACTGAAGGCTGGAATGTGGTGGCTCACAAGGGCAAGAGGAAGGCGGCAGTAGCCCATGCCAAGCAGCCAACGCAGAAGGCAAGACCGAAGGCGTCTAAACAACGGATTCTGCGTCCACCACGATCAGCGGCGGTGACGCTGACTCTGCTGCCGCCTGCAGTGAGCAAAGAGCTCACATACCGCGACGTGATGTGCCGAATAAAGGAGGCGGTCAAGCTGGAGGATCTGGGCATTGCAGACCTGCGTCTCCGAGTCGCATCTACTGGCGCCAGGGTTCTGGAGTTACCTGGTGCCAGTTGCGGCGAAAAGGCGGATGCACTTGCCCAGCGGCTGCGCGGTGTGCTTGACACCAGTGACGTTTTGGTCGCGAGGCCGGTGAAGTGTGCCGAGCTACGGGTCAGTGGCCTCGATGACTCGGCCACTTCGGAGGAGGTAGCGCAGGCCATAAGCAGGGTGGGCGGCTGCGATGTGGCGTTGGTGAAAGTGGGGGAGATCCGGCAGGACCGAATTGGCCTCGGTACAGCGTGGGTCCGCTGCCCCGTTATAGCTGCGAAAAAGGTTAGCGGGACGCGACTTCTGGTTGGGTTCGTGTCGGCGCGAGTGCAACTGCTGCAACAGCGAGCCTTACGTTGTTTCCGCTGCCACGATACTGGCCACGTGGCAGCGAAGTGCAGCAGCGCACTCGATAGGAGCCTGCAGTGCTTCAGGTGCGGCCAAGAAGGGCACAAGCAACACCAGTGCTCGGCAGCACCTCACTGCCCTGTCTGCGAGGCGGCAGGTCAGCCTGCAGGTCACTCGGTGGGAAGCGCTGCATGCGCCAATGCCAAGAGGAGAAGGGGTGGAAGGAGGGGAGGCAGGTCAGCGGACAAGCCAAATGCCCCAGCCTGGCAGGAGGAGGTGCAACACATGGAGATCAAGTGATGGCTCTCCGTGTGTTGCAGGCGAATATAAACCACTGTGCCAGGGCCCAGGACTTATTGGTCCAAAGCCTGGCGCAGTGGTCTATTCAGGTGGCGGTTGTTGCGGAGCCTTACAGCGTTCCCGACAGAGACAATTGGGTCGCCGACAACACCGGGGTGGTAGCACTCATCACCCAGGTGCTGCGGGCTCTCCGCCTTTCTCGTGTATTGAGAAAGGTGCGGGATGCGTTGCGGCACTTGTCGGCGACGTAGTTGTCGTCGGGGTCTACTTTTCCCCCAATCGAATTCTCGCGGAGTTCGAGGAGTTTCTCATTCGATTGGGGGAAATGTTAGAACGAGTTCGTCCGGCGGAGGTGCTAGTCGCGGGCGATCTCAACGCGAAGTCCAGCGTGTGGGGCTCCGCAACGACGGATGCACGTGGTGAGACATTGTCAGAGTGGGTAATTGACACCGGTTTGTCTGTCCTCAACCAGGGGACGAAGAACACGTGTGTGCGAAGGCTGGGCGGATCCGTCGTGGATGTAACGTTCGCGAGTCCGGCCCTAGCGCGTCGTGTTCGGGGTTGGCGAGTGCTGGATGGTGTGGAGACTCTCTCGGATCACCTTTACATCTTGTACGAGATCTCCACCCATTCAGCGGTGCAACCAACCCCTAGTTCGTCCTCGCGAGAGTACGGACCGCGGTGGCAATTGGGTCGTCTCGACAGAGAGTTGTTGGAGGAGGCCGCGATAGTGGAAACCTGGCTGCCCCAGAGCTTGGCGTCTGTAGAAGACGCCGCATCCTGGGCAGAGGGCGTTGACGCGTATCTGTGACGCGTCAATGCCCCGATCCAGGCGCCGCCCTCAGCGGCGACAAGTGTACTGGTGGTCGTGGGAGATCGCGCAACTGCGTTCCATCTGCGTTGACGCGAGACGCCAGTACAGCCACTATCGCAGACGGGTACAGAAGGTGCAGGAGGAGGAAGACCGACTGTACCACGTCTATGTCGAGGCGAGAACGCGACTGCAGGAGGAAATTGGTCGTGCGAGAGGCGAGTCGCACGAACAGATGATTGCGGGGATAGACCAAGACCCGTATGGCACACCTTACCGAATGGTGCTCGGTAGGTTACGGGCTTGGTCACCACCACTGACGCAGACACTCCAACCGGATATTCTCCGAGGGGTTCTGTCGTCTCTATTCCCGCAGCGGGCCAACTTTACACCACCCAATATGGCCCGTCCTGCAGCGCGTGAAGAGGAGGAAGACAATGTCGCACCACCGGTGGAGGAGGAGGAGCTCGAAGAGGCCGTACACCGATCTCGGCACAAGAGCACCGCCCCGGGCCTGGATGGCATTCCCGGCCGGGCGCTTACTCTGGCCCTGAACACACTGGGGCCCAGAGTGCGAGGACTATTCACTGCCTGTCTGGCTCAAGCCATAATTCCACAGCGGTGGAAGACAGGCAGGTTAGTCCTCATCAAGAAGAAGGGTCGCCCGGCGGATTCAGCCTCCGCCTACAGGCCCATCGTGCTCTTGAGCGAGATCGCCAAGCTCTTCGAGCGTGTTGTAGCCAGACGGCTGCAACATCACCTGGAGGAGACAGGTCCGGACCTCTCGGACCAACAGTATGGCTTCCGTAGGGGCGTTCGACAGTGGATGCCATACTGGAGGTGAAGTCTCATGCGCAGGATGCGGTGGTCCGAGGCGAAGGAGTTTTGGCGGTGTCTTTAGACATCGCCAACGCCTTCAACTCCCTGCCCTGGCCCTGCATTAAGGAGGCACTTATATATCATCGAGTGCCTCCATACCTACGCCGCGTCATCGGGGCTTACCTGTCCGGGAGGTCTGTGATCTTTCCGGCTCCAGGAGGAGGATGGCAGGAGTTTGGGGTATCGGCCGGTGTTCCACAAGGATCGGTGCTGGGTCCGATCCTCTGGAACATCGGGTACGACTGGGTGCTGCGGGGTCGCACCATGGCTGGTATCAAGGTCCTCTGCTACGCAGATGATACGCTGGTCTTGGCGCAGCAGAGGACCTACCGGGAGGCGGCGGTCCTAGCGACGGCCGGGGTGGCTGAGGTAGTCGGCCGCATTAGGCGGCTAGGGCTGGAAGTCGCCCTAAACAAGTCCGAGGCATTATACTTCCATGCTCCTCGAAAGGGCCCACCACCAGATGCCCATATCATCGTCGGTGGCGTCAATATCGACGTCAGCAGGAGCATGAAGTACCTCGGACTTGTTCTGGACGGCAGGTGGAGTTTTCGGGGCCACTTCACAACTCTGGCCCCGAAACTGTTGAAGACGGCGGCGGCCTTGGCGCGCCTTTTGCCCAACGTGGGTGGGCCGAGCGCCTCGAGCCGTCGCCTGTATACCGGAGTGGTCAGGTCGATGGCCCTCTACGGTGCTCCCGTATGGGCGGACGCCCTGGATCGGCACAACATCACCCTGCTGCGACGTGCGCAGAGAGTGATGGCCATCCGGGTGATACGGGGGTATCGGACCATCTCTGGTGAGGTGGCATGCGTGCTGGCTGGAGTCATGCCGTGGGATCTGGACGCGCTTTCTCTGGCGTCGGTATATTGCCGGCGTCGGGGCCTATCGTCTAGGGATCTGGCTAGCCAAGCACGCGCCGAGGAGGAGCGGGAAGCCGCTATGGAAATGTGGGAATCCCGGCTGGCGACACCATCTGCCGGCCGGTTGACGATCGAGGCTGTTCGTCCAGTGTTCCGCCAGTGGTTAGCGCGGCGTCATGGCGTCCTAACCTTCCGCACCACACAGGTGCTCACGGGGCATGGCTGCTTCGGGGGTTACCTGTGTCGGATCGCTGGGAGGGAGCCCGACGCTCGCTGCCACCACTGCGATGACTGCCTCGATGAGACGGCCCAGCACACGTTGGAGGTGTGCTCAGCCTGGGCGTCTCAACGTCGTGCTCTGCGCGACGTCATAGGGGACGATCTTTCCCTGCCGGCCGTGGTCAAGGCCATGGCCGGCAGTGAGACGTCGTGGGATGCGGTCTCCTCCTTCTGCGAGGCAGTGGTGCTCGAGAAGGAGTCGGCGGAGCGGGCGAGGGAGGCTTCGGCCGAACTCGCCATCCGCCGCAAGAGACCGGGTCGCCGGAGGGCGGCACACGATCGCCGCCTTCCGCCCTAACGAGCCAGAGGGCGGTCAGCTTGGGGAAGCTGACCGCCTACTAACCTGGCCCGAGTAGTCGCGCGCAGGTTGCTCCCGCGCGCTACTTCAAGCAGGCCGTCGAGGGTGCCCACACACCCTTGACTCCGCGACGTGCCTTGCAGGCTCCCGCCGCCGCGTTTCGCGGACGACTAATGCCCCGCGTCTCGCGGCCAGAGGCGGTCGAGGAGGAGCACCGTGAGGTTTTAGTGGGTATTCGGACGGCCTTCCATCTGCCGGTCCGCGAGCCCCACATAACCAGCTCGAGTCCCCACTTGGGCTGGTATCCGTAAAAGGATTTCCTCAGAAAAAAAAAAAAAAAAAAATGGTGCACTAACTAAACTAGTGACGAAACACCTAGACAGGGGAAGGAAATGTCTGACTGTTTTTTGGATATAAAAAAGCTTTCGACACCGTGTCCGTTCCACTGCTGGTAAACAAATTAGAGCACATCGGAGTTCGTGGAAAACCACTCTTATTGCTAAAAAGCTATCTTTCAAACAGGAAACAAAGTGTTAAGCTAAGTCAATATGTCAGTGATGATGTAGATGTTTCATATGGCGTTCCTCAAGGTTTCGTTTTGGACCTACGCTCTTTCTTATCTACGTAAATCAGCTCTGTAATATACAGCTCAAAAACGCAAAAGTTTTCTCGTATGCTGATGATACAGCTGTTGTTTTTGCTGGAAACTCATGGCATGATGTTCAACTTGCTGCTGAACACGGCTTAGCAAAATAGCTTTATGGTTAAATGGAAACCTCTTAACCCTAAATATTACTAAAACAAATTTATATGTTTTAGTATTAGCAATCGTACCCAACCTGCAAATCATTTTAATATTAAGTTACATGTTTGTGGTGATGGAGGGAATTTAAATTGCAATTGTCTTACCATTAATAAGGTACCGTCTACTAAATATTTAGGTATTATTATAGACCAGAAACTAGCTTGGTATCCACAAATTGATCATGTTGCAAATAGGATAAGGAAATTAAGCTGGATATTTAGGACACTACGACACGTAATTCCCAAAAGCATCGCTTCCAAGTCTGCTCACCCAGAAACCCTCTAAACGAAGTTTATTTATCAATTGTACAGTCGGTGCTGTCTTATTGTATCACTGTTTGGGGCGGTACTACAAATCAAAATTTCTTGAATTAGAAAGGGCACAACGAGCTCTAATCAAGTGTATGTACTTCAAAAAACTCAGACTGAACATTTATATAAACTCAGTTCATTGCTCTCCGTTAGAAAAATATACATAACTCAGACTATATTAAAAACTCATAATTCCGTTTATTATGATGAAATTATAGAAGATAAAAGAAGAAATACAATATAATTAAAATTCCGATAACTAAAACTCGATTTGCCTCCATGCAATTTCTAAAACGATCTGCTCAATTATATAATGAGATAAATAAACACGTCTACATCTACCCTAAAAATAAACACGATTGTAAAAAAATCCTCACGGACTGGATCAAGACACTTACTTATCATGACACTGAAAATCTCCTACAACACGTCCAATGACATGCAAGCACCCACAAAACAAAATAATACACACGCACAACCACACACACTAACATTTACACGCGCACACACACATACACACACACATACAAACATATACACATATACACATATACACGTTCAACCACACGTATGTATAAAAAAAAAATACTTATTTTAAAACGTTTACTGTGTTAAATATTAAAACAGATATCTAAGATATTGTATTAGAAGAGCGGGATCTCCTAATACAGGCATTACTTGCTTAAAAGGAGATCTCTGTAACAATTATTTCTGTGTAAAATCTGTTGAACAAATAAAGTATTTTTAATTTTTTTGATTTATTTTATTACTACTCAGTATGATTGGGATCATTTGCTGTCTTTTTGTGATACTAAAACCTTAATATTGGGCGATTTTAATGCACATCATATGGATTGGTCATATAAAACAGACACACGCGGTACACAATTATATAATTCTATTGTAGACAGTAATTTTATAACTTTGAATGATGGAAATGCAACACGATTGCAATTAGTACAAGGCGTGTTACATAAAACCAGTCCAGATTTGTCTTTAGTTTCTTCTGATATCCCATTCAATTTTGATTGGAGTGTAACTAATGAATCGCTTGGCAGTGATCATCTTATTATCAAATTAGGTACATCAATTCAGTTTAACACGAACTTTATAAAGAAACGTAACTTTAAATTAGCTAACTGGTGCGGCTATAGAACATATATTAAAACATTATTTACAAATTTTATTTTCACTGACAACATTCAACAAGATTATAATAATTTTATTAATTTAATTAATAAGGCAGCAGAAAAGTTTATTCCTTTTTTAAATATTGTCCAATTCCTACTACCAAATTTATTCCAAAATCTTATTGGAAACCAGAATTGAGTAGAGCAGTAGCTATATGTCGCATAGGCCTTAGAAATTTTCGTCGCAATCCAACTCCGAGAAATTATGAAATTTTAAAAGAAAAAATTCGTAGTTTTCAAAAACATCTTAGAACAGCACAAATAGAATCATGGAATAAGTTTTGTACATCTATTGGCGAATCAACTTCATCTTTGGATATGTGAAACCAAATGAGATGGATTAAAGGTTATAAAATGCAAAAAATTTATATTGATGATACTATGGCTACAAAATTAGAATGTAAAACAAACAGAGCGACATGGTCGTTGTAACGATAAAGCTCATAAATAAAGAGAAAAAAAAATCACTGTTATTATGTGTATTAAGTTAATTTTCTTCAAGATCACAGCGTCTGCATCCTTTGTCTGCATACATTCTCTTTCACCAACAGTAAACAAACAGGTCTTCAATCAACGCTGTGTGTTTCGAAGTAACATAATATCACTGTTTTGTATTACAACAAAACAGTTATTATGTGTATGAAGAAACACACAGCGTTGCAGCAAGGTCAGGCTCTACAATGCATAGAACACATATACCCAAAGGGAAGAATGTTCACTTCATACAAAAAAATGGGGGACAATACACTGCTGCCATCTATCGTGTGCCCACCAGAAACAATATTTAAAATACCGCCTCAGATATCGGCGGGAAATTCAAAATTTGGATAATAAATCGATTTTTATTCGAAGATTCCAGAAAGATTCACTCTTTCAAAAACAATTGGAAGTTTATTACTTAATTTTAAAGATAAATACTTCCAAATGATTTTGAAACAGTGAATCATTTCTGGTATATAATAATAATAGTCTGGTATAATAATAAAAAAAACACAAATAAACACTTTATACTTAGTTAAACTTTCTAATTAGACTTTATATTTTTAAAAATAAAATACTAAATTAAATTAAAACTATTTATTGTGTCCGATCGATTCGGAGATCATGACATTATTGAATTATAAAGTTAAAAATATTTCTCATACACAAGTTACAATGTGTTGCGACATTTAACATGAATTTATATGAAACAATGAAAGTGCTTATACAATAATGGGAATATTCCGGTGGTCTCGCTGAGCCAGCGGAATAATCTCGCTTAGCCTAATATTGAGGGTTTGGGTGAGTGCATAACTCCTCCCTCCCCAAGTGCGAAATTATCGGGTTGTTCATTTTTAATAACTTTCCGATGATTTCGCGAACAATTTATATGTAAGATTTTATAACGAAAAATATAAAGCAAAAATGAGAGTATACATAAAAGAAATAAAAATATAAAGATGTAAATTAAAATTTCACTGACACTAGGATGCCTTTCACTACTAATTATTTCACTATCACTAAAAACACTTTGCTTCAGTACCGCTGACATATATTTTACTTCATCCAAATTGATTCCCCTCATATTGAGTACGCGTGTACTGGATAATACAGGGGTTCTACCCATAGGCAGCTGTGGCAAAACTAAATCTTGCTTGGTTCCAACAGGATCACTCTCTATGAGGTTGACATGACTACGAATCTTTATATTCTTTACCTCAATAGTACATGGTTCATCTAAAGTCATAACGTAAGTCCCAATAATAGAATATTTATTCACATCCTCATTACAGGTTTTAGTTAAAGTGTTTCTAAATTTCGAAAATAGTATCCAACTTGTAGATGTGATTCTTTGGACTCTTACATTCTCTATGTCAATCTCTCTTTGCTCACATTGTGTTAAGTTATCTTCGAATTTTAAGAGTTGCTCGATACAAGTTATTTCAGGATAAAGAGTTTGGTGATGTTCGTTACACAAGAATTGTTCTCCAGCAGCGAGTGACCGGCATGGTTTTATAATCGGTAAGTATTTCGTACCCTTTGCCAACAGGTAGGGATATTTAGGGATAATGGAAAAGGTTTTATTTTCTGATTTACGAAAAATAGGTAAGGAATATAATTTATAATAGTTATAAGTAATGTTATCCGTAATTGGAATCTCCATTATAAACGTAATCTGGTTTTGCTTAATATATGATTTAATATTAATTGTTTCCTCTAGTTTTACCAAATTTTCCGCACTCGGCGTGTATAATAAATGTTCAGTTTGAGATATTAAAACTAAATGTTGTAATAGTTCAGTAGAATTAATAATACTTTGATGTAATATGGATATTTTACTGAAAGCTAATGCAGTCTCTATTTCTCCTAACTTAATGAATATAGTACGAAAGTTACTTACGAACAAATTAAAAAGACTTATTATATATGTGGTATACACTAAATGATTATCCTTAGAAACTAGCTCCTTGATCATAGATTCAACTATTTTCAAACGTTCATCTAATACAACAGAATTTTGACTTAAAACTTCAGTAGTATTTATAAAACTATCAAGCATTTTAGATATTAAAGTAAATTTATTCCTCATTGTAGTTTGATCATTTGCGAGCTGAGAAATGATTTTCTCATATCTTACAGCGTCATTATAATCCAAATTTCCGGTAATAATTTTAATAAGAGAACCCAGTGGATTGAAAAGACCTCTCTTGAAACGTTTTTGGGGAACTAGCTGTTCATATTTCTGTATAGTGATATCGCGAATATATTCAACGTGAAATCTTGCAACTTGGAAATCACGTAAGTAAGAAATATTTTTATTAATTAAACTGTTAAATTCATTGTATTTATTTATAACAAAGTTTAAATCATCATATATTTTATTTAAATTTAAAACCTTAATTATAGTCCAGTAATCTGTTTGAAGATACGCCTGACCTTCTTTTACAGGATACACACCTGGATTATTTTCAAGAGATTGCAGATGAAGGGCCAGCACAGGTCCGATTATTATCAGTGTCAGCAAACACCACCTGCGGAGGGCGTTTTATGTTTTTAACGGGAACTTTAGATTTTCTTTGACCAATTTGTATCGGTATAACATTATTTGAGTCTTTTCCTATAATTTTGGCCTTATGATATCGCGGTTTATCCTTGCTTTTCCGTTTATTAACGTCTTTCGTAAATATAATTTTTTCCTAATGGAAGATCTATTTCATCTTCACCACCTCTACTTTCCTTTACTTTCTGCTTAATTTCAATCATTTTTTCAGCCAAGTGCTTATATAATACTTTTAAACGTTTTGCATGATCTTTAACCAATTGCTGTATGTATTGTTTCTCTAAATCTATATCAAATAAACTACTTGAATCCGTGTGACCAAATACTACTTCGAAAGGGGTTAGACCTGTGACAGAATGGATAGAATTATTATAGGCAATAATGGAATACATCATCACTGATGCTGCATCCGTGCATTTCTCCTCGTATTTCGCGCATCTATAAATTTCATTAATAGTAGAATGTAAACGCTCAATCAAACCCATCGAATTAGAATTGTTAGGGGAGCCGATATGGATTTCGATTTTATGTAAACTCAAAAATTCTTTCATTAGTTCATTATTAAATTCGCTACCAGGATCGGAACTAATCTTTTTAGGGATGCCATAAAATGAAAAATATTTCATAAGTGCACGCACTACTTCCGCGGTTGATCTATTATCAATTGAAATGGCTTGACCTAATTTACTAAATGCATCTATAATAGTTAAATAGTAATTTCCTTCTATTTGAAAAAGATCAATGAATAATTCTTGAAACGGGGCGTCTTGTGTTTGAGTCAACTGTAAAACAGGTTTAAAAGGTTTTCTATCGTATTTCATTTTACAGCATGTTTCACAAGCGTTAATAATAGCTGAAATGGTTTCTTGCATATTGTGCCAAAAATAATTCCTACGTATACTTGCTAGTGTCTCCTTAATGCCGCGGTGACATGTTTTACCTTGATGATGTTTTAATACGATAGCCTTTTGTTCTTTTTCATTTTCTATAAAAATTACTCGCTCTGTACATTCGAATAATAGAACGGTATCCTTCCTAAATAATTCTATGACAATACTAGTAAACTGTTTCCGATGTTCATTATTTTCAAAATAAATGAAATATTTGGTTTTTGGTTTAATATACTCCTTTAAAAATTGTTTAACTAAATCTCTATTATAAGTTGGTAAAAATACTTCCAACACCTTTTGCTTTTCACGTGAAAGATCGCGAACTTGTATTTCATTCTTAAACCATGTATATACTAGAATTTGATTTGGCTTTGTGTCTATTGCTTCGTGTAATATTGGTATACCTAACGATTCTACGATATTAGCGGAATGAATTGTGTCTGTTTGGGATGTTTCAGACGGTGACCTAACCGGATAGTCACATGTTCTAGGGGAACTCGGCACTGATAAGGTTTCAGAATCGGAAAGGGTTATAGGTTTTTCACTAGAACATTCTGATATAGTTATTGTACTAGAGTCGTTGCGTTGCCGTAGCCCTTTCTCTTTCTTATCAAAATTAACTACCATAGAGTCCTTTTCATCTTCTGAATGTGTGGCGTTTATTCTAATTCTCGATAGAGCGTCCGCATTTAAATTTTGATTTCCCTTTTTATAAACTATTTCGTAATCATAGTCCTGAAGTCGAAGGCGCCAACGAGTAAGTTTACTACTTGTATCTTTTTGTGAGTTCAGCCATGATAAAGGCTTATGATCTGTGTATATCATGAATTTCTTACCGTAAAGATATGGCCTAAAATGTTTAATGGCCCAAACAATAGCAAGACATTCGCGTTCTATTGTACTATATCGAGATTCCGTGTCACTTAAGGTACGACTAGCATATGCGATTGGTTTATCGCCACCAATGGGACCTTGGGATAGAACTGCTCCTAACGCGACATTAGAAGCATCAGTAGTTAAAATAAAAGTTTTATCAAAATCAGGATATTGCAAAAGAGGTGCATTTGTTAAAAGTTCTTTACATTTGTTGAATGCATCAATATAATTTTTGTCTAATACAATTTTATTTCGTTTTTTCAAACAAGACGTTAGTGGTTTTGTAACATGAGCAAAATCTTTAATGAACCGCCTATAATATCCAATGAGACCTAAAAACGATTTTATTTCAGTTGTCGTCTTGGGGATTGGGTAATTTAATACAGCAGAAATTTATCGTCATTTGGTTTAAGACCGTCTTTAGTTATTGTATGTCCAAGGTAAATTACTTCTTTTCGTAGAAATTCCGACTTATCTAATTGAATTTCCAAATTAGTCCGTCTAAGTCGGTCAAAAAATGGTTTCTAATTTTTGAATATGTTCATCTAAGCTAGCGGAAAATATAATGACATCATCTAAATAGACCATACAATGTATTCCCTGTAACCCTCTTAATATACTGTCCATAGCCCTTTGGAATGTTGCTGGGGCTGTTTTTAAGCCAAACGGCATTCTAAGGAATTCATAATGGCCGTGCTGCGTGCTAAAAGCCGTTTTCTTTATGTCTTGCTCATCTACTTCTATCTGATGGTAACCACTTGCCAAGTCAAGTGTAGTGAAGTATAAGCTTTTACCAAGTTTGTCCAGTAAGTCAGTAATATTAGGTAGTGGGTAACGATCGTCAACAGTCACTTCATTCTTCTTCTTCTTCTTCTACCTGGCATTAGTCCCGGCTTTTGCCAGGGTCTGCCTTCCTACTCAACCTACTCCACTTTGCACGGTCTTTAGCGTCCTCGGTGGTTAGACCATTGGCTCTCATGTCCTGCTTCACGACATCCAACCAGCGTTTCCTTGGGCGTCCGAGAGGTCTCACTCCAGGGACTGACATAGCAAGGCACTTGCATCCGACATAGTTCTTAGGCCGGCGCGTAACGTGACCAAACCATCTCAGGCGACGCTCTTGGAGCTTATCCGCTACGTCACGGACTCCAAGACTACCTCGAATGAATGTGTTGCGTATGCGGTCAGACCGCGTTACGCCGCACATCCACCGCAGCATCTTCATTTCCGTGACGTGAAGCTCCTGAGTGTGCCGAGATAGTGCTGGCCAACATTCGCTGCCGTATAAAAGAACCGGTCGGATGATGCTCTTGTATATCAGACCCTTGAGTTTGGGCGGTATCCTGCGATCGCAGACCACACCAGTGACCTCCCGCCATTTGGCCCAAGCAGCGCTTATCCGGCTATAGACATCGTGATCGATGCCTCCAGACTCGTGCATAACGGATCCAAGGTACCTGAACTTTTCCGACTTAACGGCTGGTTCAGGACCTATAAGGATAGTGCTCGAGTCCGGGCTCCCGCAGGCCATGTACTCGGTCTTCGACACATTAAGTTTAAGACCGCCGTTCTCAAGCGTACCCTTCCACAGGTTCACTCTACGCTCCAGCATCAGTCGGTTCTCATCAATGAGTGCTATATCATCGGCATACATCATCAGCCATGGAGGCTGGTCTTGGATGTGAGCCGAGACAGTATCGAGCACCACATTGAATAAGAACGGACTAAGAGCCGAGCCCTGGTGAACCCCTACTGTAATGTGGAAAGGTTCAGTGTCGCCAACAGCAGTCCTAACCATAGAAGCGGATTTGTGGTACATATCTCTGATAATCCCAATATAGGCCTCAGGGATCCCTTTGGATCGCAATGCCCACCAGATACACTCACGAGGCACACAGTCAAAGGCTTTCTGCAGATCTAAAAAGGCCACATGCAGAGCTCTCCTTTTTTCCACTGTATGCCTCCATCAATGTTCTGAGGGCGAAAACGCGTCCATAGTGCCCCGATCCTTGGCTGAAATCCATATTGAGACTCAGAGACAGTACACTCGCGGCGGAGCCTGAGGTCGATCATGCGCTCGAAGAGCTTCATGGTATGACTCATAAGCTTAATGCCCCTATAACTACCACAATCTTGAACACTGCCCCTTCCCTTGTAAATAGGGGTAATGAAGCTAAGCCGCCACTGGTGTGGCATCTTTCCAGTGTTCAAGATATGGTTAAAAAGGACAGTAAGTATGAGGACACCAAGAGAGCCGCAACTATTTCCACGCTTTCGATCGGAATATCGTCCTGGGAATCTCTGACGCAAAGACATTTTGCGATATCTTGCGTCGCTTTATCCCGGGAACGTGCCAGCTTGTAAATGAACTTCTGCCCCTCCACAGTTTCAAGTTTATCATACAATGGTGACAAACTCTCACTGCGGGCTCTGGCTACAGCTCTTTTACTGGCATGTTTAGCTACTATGTACTCCAGTCTGTCTTCAGGAGAGTTAGATTGCTGCCACTTCTTAAAGGCATCCTCTTTTCACGAGTCACCTCCTGCACCTTGTCTATTCCACCACCATGTCTCCTTGTCGTATGACACGTCCTCCCTTAGAAGGCCAGAACTCGCCTGCCTGCCGTAATGATTGCCGACTGAGCTCGATCCCAAGCATCCTGAGCAGTCTCGGTGTTAGTCAAAAGAAGATGACTTTTCACCCTCTGCAGGGAACTCGGTCTGCATCGGTCCATTCAAGCAACCACCACTTGATCCGAGGCCTACGTTTCTCGGCTACTTTCTTCTTCGGAGTGACGTTAAAGTCCATGACAATGAAGACGATGTTGAGCCGTTAGGCTTTCGCCTGGAATTGACCTTACAGTTAGTTACCACTACCCATATGACACCGTTCTGGTCAATAAGTAGTCTATTTGAGTTAAGTGGGACCCCGCTCTTATACGTGATAAGGTGCTGAGGATTCTTATTGGAAGAACGTATTCACGACGGCCAGATCCGACGCCAATACAGGTTCTCAGAATATTTTCTCCCTCTGTATTGCGAAGACCGTGCCCAAACCCCCGTGAACACGTTCATACGGCTCAGCAGCCTTACCGACGTGACCGTTCAAGTCCCCCCAAGACCACTTCGGTAGACGGTACAGCAACAGTCACTTCATTAAAGACGTCGATAATCGACTACCATACGCCATTTTACTAAATGATGCCATCACGCTTTTTGGGAACTAAATGAACAGGTGCATTCCACGGGGAATGTGATTCTCTTATTACATTATCTTGGAGCAATTTTTCAACTTGTCTATTAATTTCGTCTGCTTGCGCAGGAGCCTGCCTATATGGTCCTAATAAAAATAGATTTCACTCTTAGTACGAATTTTATGTTTAACCTTCGTTAGTAAAACTTAACGGTAGTTCATCACAATAAATATATCCCTATATTCATGACATAATTCTAGTATTCTAGTACGTTCAGTTTCGTTAGTGTGGTCTAATCTAAGCTTTTTTAAATTTTGTTTCAATATTTCGTCGGTGTCAGTCATTGTTTCGTTTATTATTTTGTATGAGATTACATTCTGAAATATTTAATATTCGATGTTTTAAACGCTTTGCTAATAGTCAAAGTCATAGGTCTATCTAAAGTGTTTTGAATTATGGTTGATGCATATCCATTAATACAATTTACTAATTGCAGAAGGCATTCGTATACCAGGTGTAAACTCTTTAAATTCAATAACTGCTTCTCCCGAGTGTAAATCAGTAGGGATCTTTACTCGTTTGTTCACACCGAGGTTGTAAGTGAATGAGATAATTCAAATTATTAATTATAGGAATGTCAATGGTCTTAGTTCTCAGTAGTAAATGTTTGAGGTCAATAATTGCGTCCAATTGTTTAAGTAAATCGTTTCCAAATAAGTCCGTCATAGCGTTCATCCTACATCATATAAATGAAATTTATGATAATCCATAGTATTAAAAACTCGGAAATAGCGGAATTTCAATAATTTCATTGTGTAAGCTAGAAGCATGTGTGCTAATAACTTTAAAAGTTCATATTTAATAAAATTAGGAAAATATTGGTAAGGCAATACGGGGGCTAATAAACGAGCGAGTGCTGCCAGTATCAATCATTAATTTGCAATTAATTTCTGGAACAAAAACATGAGGTATTTAAGATTTCGGGTCAACAATTTAATTCTATGATTTCTCTTTTTGCGAGGCTTCTGTTCGAAATTTTTCCTCGACTGGTGGAGTTACAATATAATTGTCTGTTTCGTCAATAGGTGCATAAGGCACGTCCTCAACATACGGTTCGTAATTCATGTAATCATAAGGATCATAATCGTAGTAAATAGTCGTATTCCAAATTTTCAATTTTGCAAAATCAGTTTCGCTTAACCTAAAACCTTGTTGAGACTATTTGAGGTCGCGGGGGGTGCCGTTCTCAATAGATATGTCAGTTGATTCTAAGCGGTTATTCTGAGGTGGTCTTTGACCTAACTGTTGTGGTGTCATAGTAGAATTTTGGGGATGCTTATAACCGAATTGTGGATTTTGGAGTAGCCTATACCCGAATTGTGGATTTTGGTGAGGCTATACCCGAAATGTGGATTTTGGGGAGGCCTATATCCGAATTGTGGATTTTGGGGAGGCCTATACCCGAATTGTGAATTTTGGGGAGGTCTATACCCAAACGATTGAGGCTTATTATTTAATAATGTTTGCTGTGGTTTATATTCAAGTTTTGGTTGCTGTGTAAATTGAGGTCTAGTAGTATGGATTTCAAAATTAATTTTTTGCTGAGGGGTAAGACTATTTTGTGTAAATGACGACCCTGAGACGTTAGGTGTTGGCCTCGGTGCCGTTGAATTATTAAGAATGCGATTACGTAGTTGATACTGTTCATGAAAATTAACCTCCTCTAAAACCATTGATAGAGCTTGTTCTAATGTACTAGGTGATTTAAGTCTCACAATACGCACCATATTTTCTGGTAAATTATAGAGAAAAACATTTAAGGCTGTATGGTTATAAACAGCAATTTTCGCGTTTTTAACTTGTTCATCTGCCGATAAATTTACTTTAGATATTAACAGGGACCGAATATTTTGTATTCTGTTACAAAACTCTAAATAACTTTCCCCTGCTTTAATTTTACATGATTCGAGAGAAATTTTTATACATTCTTCGCTACGTGGGTCACCGAAATGTTGTTCCAATAATTCTTTCAACTCAGGCCAAGTCTCTATATCCTCACGCTCGGATAGCAACGCGGCGGCGTCATCTATTAATCTACTGGTTATAGCATGTAAAACATAAATATTCTGTTGCTGATGACCACGAAATTTATTTATAATGTACTCACATTTCCTAAAAAATAAATTTAATATTCTTTTGTCACCACCAAAAGAGGAATTAACCGTAACATTTCATTAGGTATTGGTACTACGCTATTTGACGCTAAAGGTATTTCTCGCGATTGTTCCATTTTGTAGAGTAAAAATTAATAGAGAGCTCTGAAGTTTTAAATCAATCACAATTATTTTAAACTAATTTAAAACACACAAAAATATAAAATATATCAAAAACACATATAACAATAATATATATAAAATAGCACACAGTAAATTAAAAATATAGAAATAGTAGGAAAATAAAACACAATAATTTTTTTTTTTTTTTTATTTCACAATACATAAAAACAATTACGACCGATTTTTAGATCATTAATTATTATTATTTTTTTTTATAATTATTAAAATATTTTAATTATATTACTTCTAGACGTTAATTAGTCTATGGAGATACTTTTCTTAGAACTACAGTTTTAATAGAGTTTTATATTAAAACCAGATACGTTATAATGCGAGACGTTCAATCCCAAAATAACGCCACTTATATCTATTAAAAATCTCAAATAGAATGTGGGAATATAAGAAAAAGGAAGGCAAAGAGTTTTACTCACCGACCGATCGCTGATCCCATCTTCTTGTTCAACTTATTTCTTTGGTTCGTGGATAGCCTAAGTCTATTCGCACTGTACTCGCGATTTTTGGGCGAATTTGGACACCCAAATCTACAAGACACGCAGACCTTTAATAGAATCCTACCGGCTGCGCCAGTTAAACTTTCTAATTGAGACTTTATATTTTTAAAAATAAAATACTAAATTTAAATTAAAACTATTTATTGTGTCCGATCGATTCGGAGATCATGACATTATTGAATTATAAAGTTAAAAATATTTCTCATACACAAGTTACAATGTGTTGCGACATTTAACATGAATTTATATAAAACAATGAAAGTGCTTATAACAATAATGGGAATATTCCGGTGGTCTCGCTGAGCCAGCGGAATAATCTCGCTTAACCTAATACTGAGGGTTTGGGTGAGTGCATAACTACTTTTTTATTGTTTATATAAACATTTGTTATAATTATATTTATACAAATAGTATTCTTGCAAATCAAATAAAATAGTGATAAAGACTATATTATTGCAGCAAGACAAACTTGCCCACTTATGTTAAAAACAATAATTTAAATTTATATAGTTAAATAAATTGTAATTTGTAACATAATTATAATTTAAATATGTGTATTAACTTATTACATAACATTGTAGGTAACATTGTACTTTGTTTAAATTTGACTTGGATTACAAACAAAGTAAGAACAAAATCATTTTTGAGGTTGAAAGAATATGATAATGTTTCATATAAATTATTGCAAATTGTAGCACAGTTCTCAGCACATCTAATAAAATCTTCAGATACATAGTGTAAGTTCTTTTTAAGATTATCATATTCTTTGAAGCCCATAAAAGTGTACAATAAAATATTGTCACTATGTTTAGCTTTTAAAACTGAATCACAAAGCCTGCATTTATTGCCAAGGCTCTTTACATATGCACAGGCTTGTAATTCTTGTGCATCAGAAACACGTTCTTGAAATGATGACTCCACCAACAAGAGCATGGCTGAAACAAGTGTACCTTTCTGATTCTGTGCATGGGCCTGTGGGAGAAGTTGTGGTTAAAAATTCCTTATAATCTGACACAGAACTATAATTATGCTACTTTACCAATTTCCTGACCCCAAATGAGGCAGATTAGATAGAATCGCTGTCTTCAGGCCAGCACAAATTGCCAGAGGTTGGATTATACTTTGATCCACAGTTTCCTCTAATAGTACCTAACAAATTTTCTTAGAGAATCTTGCTGAAGGCGGCGAGTACATAAGCTTTTATTTTGTTTTATTTTTAAATTATTATACAATCTTAGGGTACCTTTAATTGTCCATATCCAACCTTCCTTAGATGGGGGTGAGCTATGACATCCTACAAATGTACAGTTTTCAAAAATGTCATACATTTTCTTCAAATGTTCCAAATGGGGTGAATTGTCAGTCATGTTGGTACAGTGCGGTCTTCCTTTCTTTCGAACCACTATTTAAAAAGTCAAATCATTTTCCATATTTGATATTAAATTTACAGTGACTGCTGCCTCCCCAAATAGTCATCCTGAAAATTACAAGAGCTAATTGAAAGAAGAACACTCCTCACTGGATATATCAATTATAAGCCTTCACTCTTTAAATCACTTTATTAACAATTACAACTTAGGACTATCACTTGCAACACATAGCACTTTAACACTAAAATACTTTTGCTTAGAGCTTATTGCGCGTGTCACCACGTTACCACGATTGTTCTCAATTCTGCTTTTATGGTGTTTTTATAGTACAACATCCCTCCCAAACTAAACTTACCGGAAATATTCCACATTCATAATTCACAATCAAAATAGTTACAGTAGATCATAAATTAACTATATTAACAATATTTGTTTTTAAGTAACCCTACCATTAGTTACAGTATTTCATTTAATTTATATTCTCATAACAATATAATAATATTCGTTCATAATTCAATCACTAATAAAGTATTTAATTGAACTCAAATTACTAATTCATAATAACAATATTTAATTATTTATTATAACACGTATATATATATATATATATATATATATATATATATATATATTCTTATTGTTATCACAACAACTTCTCTTTATTTAAATACACAATTTTATTTCGTTTCGTATTGATTAATCATAATAACTTCTCTTTTACTATACACTCATATTTAATACTACCGCTTACATTCGGCTAATCCTGACATAAACGCGCCCACGCGTTTAGAAAATTCGAATTTTATTTTTTTATAATTACATCACTGGTTTTTATCACTGTCATAAGTCCGTCCGCCTCCTGCAAACCTTTCACTTTTCACTGGTCTTGATTTGTGGCAACCCACATTATATGAATATATATATACTTACATATACATATATAGAATATACAATATACACTATTACACAACACACAATTACATAATGTATCGATATAAAAATACAAAAATATTATTTATAATTATAAAATAGATTTACGGATCCCTAAGATTCGCGGTATGCGCGAGCGCAGCGTGGCCCGGCGAGTCGCAGTGCCGCCGCCTCGCGCCCCTCTTACCTTAGCTGGTGCATAGCGGCGCATTCGCCCCCCCCCTCCGGACCGCGCAACAGTCACAATCTTACCGTTCCACGCGAAGCCTGTGACGCTCGATCCTTTATCTAATATTGCACGTCGCTGTGACGTAATTGCTGATTCACATCTTTACTTCTCTATACCTTTGCCTTGCGTCTATTCTTCATCTTTCTAAACCTATATGTACTGTGCTCTTGGACTTTCTCCTTCATTTATTTTATATTGTGGACTTATTGTGAAGTGAAATATACGCTTATATACTATAGGAAAGACTTATTTATTTTCACAACCAAAACCCCCACAGATTGTACACCAGCTATAGATCTCTGCAACTGACTGATTGCGGACCTCCGAAGCCCACTTACTTAACAACATCGAATGCAACTCTGCAAACGACTCACTTTTCACTAACATCGAATGCAACTCTGCAAACGACTCACTTTTCACTAACATCGAATGCAACTCTGCAAACGACTCACTTTTCACTAACATCGAATGCAACTCTGCAAACGACTCACTTTTCACTAACATCGAATGCAACTCTGCAAACGACTCACTTTTCACTAACATCGAATGCAACTCTGCAAACGACTCACTATGCGACGCCATCGGATGCAACTCTGCAAACGGCTCACTATGCACCGCCATCGGATGCAACTCTGCAAACGGGTCACTATGCACCGACATCGAATGCACCTCTGCAAACCAGTCGCTATCCACTGACATCGAATGCACCTCGGCAAATGGCTTACTATTCACTCACTATTTACTGACGTCGAAAGCAATTCTGCAAACGACTCACTATTCACTCACTATTTACTGACGTCGAAAGCAATTCTGCAAACGACTCGCTATTCACTCACTATTTACTGACGTCGAAAGCAATTCTGCAAACGACTCACTGTTCACTCACTATTTACTGACATCGAAAGCAATTCTGCAAACGACTCACTGTTCACTCTCTATTTACTGACGTCGAAAGCAATTCTGCAAACGACTCGATATTCACTAACATCTAATACTAATCTAATAATAATAGTTTTAAAACACAAATTTTACATGACATTTTATAAACATAACATTTTCATCATAATATTATTATTTTCATTCTACTTTTATAAATCACTACAAGTTCATTTTAAGCGCGAGTTTAATGAAATAAATAGAAATCTGATATATGTATCTGATACATTTTGACATCACTGTATAGAACATTATAATATTATAATATTTTTAATAATTTATTAAAAATCTAATGAACATTCCGATTTTATAAGTACAACATCACATTATCACTAAATCACAAATATCAAAAATAACAACATAATTTATCACAATTTTATACACTTATAAATTTTCATTATCATCCGAATCACTAGATATTACATCGTTATTAAAAACCAACCAAGGGTACAATTTATCTACTGAATATATACCTTTGTAAAAAGAACCCCCTTTTCTGGTTATTGGAGTATCTACTATTTCATAGCGATCATTTCCTAGTACTCTAGTTACTTTGAAAGGTCCACTACATTTAGGCACAAGTTTCCTACTTTGCCCTGGTTCCGATCGAATAACCTTTTCTACACGAACTAAATCTCCGACTTTATATTCCTTACATTTTTTTCACGTTTTATCAAAAATTTCTTTTTGTTTTGTTTGCTCTTTTGTTATTTTATTACTTGCCTCATTGCGTAACTGATCTACATCTAATGGTTGATGTGCATCTGCAACCACGTCATTCATAATTGCGTCTGACATACCTGTAGTACGAATACCAAACAATATTTCTGCGGGTGTTTTGCCAGTAGTTTTATTGATGGTATTATTTAACGACCACTGAATTTGTGGTAATGACGAATCCCATTCATTTTCAGATTTTCCGTGATTTGTGGACGCTAAAGATTCTAGTATTGTGCGATTATACCTTTCAATTTGTCCGTTTGCTCTGGGGGTTGCGACAGCGTTTAAAATATGTTTGATTCCTTTTTCGTTTATAAAATTTTCGAAGTGTTTACTTGTAAAACTAGTCCCTCTATCGGAAATTATTCGTCGTGGTACGCCAAAAATCGAAAAATATTCAGTAAAAACTTGAATAGTTGTACTGCTTTTAAGATTTTTAACTGCCTTTATATAAATAAACTTGGTAAAAGCATCAATTATAGTCAGAATGTGACAGTTTCTCTTTTTACTAATAGGAAAAGGACCACAGTGGTCCGTGTGTAAGGTATCAAAAGGCTTACTAACTTTAGGAATAGGATGTAATAACCCTTCCTTAGGACCCGTAGGTATTTTATTATGACAACAACTTAAACATGATTGACAGTACTTTTTAATAAATCTACGCATTTTCTTAAACCAATAAACTTGACTAATTTTCTCATAGGTCTTGTCAAATCCAAAATGACCTGCATCATCGTGATTCATTTTTACTATTTGCCACCGAACCGACTTCGGTACAACCCATTTTAGATTAGTAGTTCCATTTTTGTTTATAATTCTATATAATTTACCATTCTTTTCCAAATAATTTTTATGAACTTCTATAATATCTTTTGTATTTGAATCTTTCAAAATAGCTATAATACGTTGTATTTCAGAATCTTGACTATGTACAGTCTCTAACCACGTGTTTTCGTCTAATAACATAATATCTGGTATATCTCTAATTTCACTACACTTTTCTTCTGAAATAGGATTTCGTGATAGCGCATCAACATGCGCCATTCGTTCGCTATTACGGTGTTCAACAATAAGATCATATTCTTGCATTAAAATATACCATCGGGCAATCCTAGGTATTAGGTCTCGCTTACTCATAGTGCTACGAATTGCAGAGCAATCAGTAATTACTTTAAATGTTTTACCTAGTACATATACTCTAAAACGATCTAATGCGCAAACTACCGCTAACGTTTCTAACTCAAAAGAATGTAATTTACTTTCATCAGATGTAGTTTGTCTGCTGTAATATGCTATAGGATGAAATTTGGTAGTTTGAACAGATTTTTGCATCAAAATTGCACCTATACCATATTTGCTAGCGTCCGTGTGAATTTCAATTTCTGCAATTGGATCATATAAGGCCAATACGGGTCTACTTATCAACGTTGTTTGAAGTTCTTTAAATGCTTGTAGTTGATATTGACCGAAATTCCAAGGAACATCTTTTTTGTCAATAAAGTAAGCGGCTTAGCTATTGTGGAAAAATTTTTTACAAAACGTCTAAAATAGCTTGTCAAACCTATGAACTGTCTTACTTCATGAACGTTTTTAGGTACTGGAAAATCTTTTACAGCATTTATTTTATATAAACCTGGCCGAATACCCTCAATACTTATTTCATATCCTAAATAATCAATTTTGGTTTGAAAGAACCAACACTTTTTTAAATTTAACGTAAGTTTTGCTGACCGGATAATTTCAAATAACGTCTGTAACTTATCTAAGCCCTCATTAACTGATACAGATGCTACCAATAAATCAACCATATAAGCTAACGCTATTTTTCTACCTAAACCTCTCAGCATGGTATTGATAGTCCTTTGAAACACACTGGGGGCATTCGCTAAGCCAAAAGGCATTCTATTAAATTCGTATAGCCCATCAGGTGTCACAAAGGCAGTAAGATTTTTACTCGACTCTTTCATTGGCACTTGATAGTAACCGGAAGCAAGGTCTAAACTTGAAAAGTAAGTATTTCCCCCTAAATTCTCTAATTGATCCTCAATGCGAGGTAGGGGGTATTTATCTTTTATAGTTTTTCTATTCAAAACCCTATAGTCGACACATAGAGAATGACAGGGCTAGCGTAAGATGAATTACTTGCTCTAATTATATCGCATGACAATAAATCATCTATGATAGTGTTTAATTGTTCCCGTTCACTAAGAGACATTCTATACGGATTATGTACTATGGGTACGTTATCCGTAAGATTAATACTCATTTCGGCCAAATCAGTTTTTCCTAATTCTCCTAAAGTTATTGCAAAACAATCTCTATAGTCATCTAACAAAGTGCACAATATATTTTTATATTCTTTTGATAATTCTGTACTAATATTAATTTGATCTTGTGGCAATTTACCGTGAGTTTTGTTTTCTTTCGTTATTAAGTTCACGTAATCATTTTGTTTTTCCAAAAACGTATGTGCTCTAGTGATCACATCGTTTTCGTTAATTTGCAACTCATTATAAGAATTATTACATGTCATAATATAAATTTCCCCGTTAATAAAATTATAAATACCAGGTAGTATAAAATAATCATTATTTGGTATATTTCTATGACTGTATTGTACATATAAACAACCAGAGTAACCTATAACAACAACATCTACAGGTATAGTACTTCGCGGTTCAATAATTTGATTTTTAACCGCCCGCAGTTTAAATTTATCATTGTCCATATTAATATTAGGAACTTCAACGAATATTAAATTTTTATTTGTTTTGTAAATCATTATATTTGGTTGATCTGTGAAGGTATGTCCAATTAAGATAGGTACTTTTAAATAGAGATCTGCGACTACTAAAAATTCTACATCAGCACTAACAGTATCTACTTCCAACCTTGCAACGAATTTACCTAATGGCGATACCGATGAATTTCCAAATCCTTTTAAAGTAGTTAAATTTTCTTTAATTAATTCTTTGGTTAAAACATTTGCTAAGCTTTCTTGTATGAGAGTACATTTACTACCTAAATCAACGTAGGCGGTCGTATTGACACCATTAACGTGAACATTTTTATAATATTTATCATAAATATCGTTATTAATACACAAAATATCTTTATTTGACTTTGTAATATCTTTATTTTTATTACTATTATTTGAATCATCGAGTAAATTTCGTTTATAGCAATCTTTTGTTTCATGACCTAATTTAAAACAAAAGTTACACTTTTTAATTGGCCTATTACATTTAATACTAATGTCGCCTATTTCATTACAATTAAAACACCTTAATTTTTGAAAATTTCCCCTGTTATAGTTATTAGAATTTGTTTTATTATTTGTTTTACTTATTAATGTTTTTTAACCGGTTTTGTTGTAGGAAATCATTTTGAGATAATGTACTTAAGTAATTTAAAACTTGTTCGGGTTCTTTAAACATGCAAGTTCCAGCTCCCATTCTTATAAATTTATCATCTAAACAACCTACAGCCTTAATACCCTTAATTTTACACTTATTAATTAAAATCATTTTTTCATAATAATAATTTTCTAAAGGTTGACCTATTTTACACCTAATTTTTAACATATCCGTTAAAAGATCACCATAATTTTCATTTGATGGAAATGCAAGTCTTAATTTTTGTGACCATTCTTCCCACGAAAATAACAATGTAGGTAATCCTTGGAACCACTTCTTTGCCAGTCCGCTTAATTTTGGTAGGGCGTAGTGACATATTTGTTTATTATTCCACGAGTAAATTGTTGCACATTCATTTACTTTATTAATCATTAAAGATTCTATTGTTTGATAATTATCATTAGGATTAAATTCTGGCACAACACTACATGAAACAGGAAAATTATTTTGAGGGTAAATATTTTCGTTTTGAGACCGATTACAAATATTTACCACATGGTTATTACTAGTTGTAGGTAACGGCAGTGGCGGTGTACTGCTTTTGGCGTTAATATGACTACTTATTCGAGATGTACGCGACTTTCGCGCACGCGACTTTCGAGCACGCTTATTACAATTTTTACGAGATTCTTTGCTTTTATTACGATATCTCCTTTTGTGTTGCCTAGTTGATTTTCTATAATCACTGTCTGTAGAACTTGTCGATACGCTAAACTTCGTCTACGCTTAGACTTTCCCATTTTAAGTATAAGTAAAATTTATAGTAATTACTAATGTAATAGATAGATAGATAGATAGATAGAAAAACTTTATTGCACACAAAGCTGTTAGATAAAAATAGAGAACAATCTTAAAATAATTCCAGAGCGTGCAAAGGCGGTCTTATTGCTGACAGCAATCTCTTACAGACAACCTTTGAAGAAAGTAATTAGTCTTAATAGAAACGGGCTAGTGCACATTTAAAACATTAAAATAATAATAATAATAAATAAATAAAATAACAAAAAAATATATATATATAATAATTACCTTATGAATAGATAATACATATACGCAACATATAAATATATGTTCATACACACATACATACATACATACATACATACATATATATAAATATACACTCATACATACTATATTGCAAATAAATAAATAAATAATTATTGTAAGTCAAGAAAATAATTAGTTAGACGACTTTTGAATATATTTAGGGATTTGGAGTGACGAATGTCTGATGGAATCAGATTCCACAGTTTTACCGCTTTCACAGAGAAGGATTCACCATAAAAGCGCGTGTGAACAGTTGGCAACATTAGTCGATTGTCAAATCTTGATCGAAGTTGAAGATGAGAGGATGTATCAGCACCCAAGAAATGAAACCGGGTTTTTAGATAGGGAGGACTGAAAGGATTATAAATTATAGTATAAAGGAGTGAAAGGATATGCAAGTTGCGGCGGTGTCTAATAGTAAGCCATTTGAGTTGCGAGCGGTATTCTGAGACATGTTTAAACTTATGTAAGCTAAAAATGAATCTAATACACATGTTTTGTAGCCGTTCAAGCTTATTCAGCTGATCCTCCGTAACGTCCGGGTAACAGCTGTCCGCATAGTCCAAAATAGGTAGTATAAGGGCATGGGCTAACGATATTTTGGTCTTAATTGGTATGAAATGTTTCCAACGCTTTAATGAGCCGATTGTAGCAAAGGTTCTCCTACTAACTTCGGCAATTTGCCCGGACCAGGAAAATGAGTTATCAATTAGGAGACCAAGATTCTTGACAGAATTGCTGTATGTAAGAATAGAACTGTCAAAGCGAATAGGACGTAAAGCGCTATAATCGATTTTAGATAATTGCATAGGACTACCGATTAAAATAACCTGAGATTTCATAGGATTTATACGTAATTCATAGGATTTGCACCAGATACAAATATTACGTAAATTAAAATTAAGTTTATCAATAGCTTCGTCAATATCTCGAGGCAAGGCAGAGACGTAAACTTGTAAATCGTCTGCATAAAGATGGAAAGAGGAAGAAAGAGATTGAGTGATCGTATTAATAAATATGGAGAATAATAAAGGAGAGCGAACACTGCCTTGCGGTACACCAGCGGAAAGGAGATGAAAGGAAGAATATTTATTAAGGACACGTACACATTGATGACGATCATATAAGTAGCTACGAAACCACGTCACGACCTCAGGAGAAATGTTGATGGAACGCAGCACAGCCAATAAGAGTTCGTAATCAACCGTATTGAATGCTTTACTAAAATCCAACAGAGCAAGAATGCTCAGTTGTTTGCTGTCCATATTGGAGCGTATATCGTCACATACCTTGGTGAGAGCAGTAACTGTGTGAGCAGTATCAGTCCGGCTTTCGCAAAGGTCATACCTTTGCGAAAGCCGGACTGATACTCAGTGAGAATGTTATGCTTGTATAGGTAGCCGTATAGTTGGAAATGGACGATACGCTCCAATACCTTAGACAAAAAGGGAAGGATAGAGATAGGGCGATAGTTGGAAAAAGATTCTGGATTTTTAACTTTAGGGATTGGAAGTACATGAGCTTTACGCCAGGCACTAGGAAATTCACCGGAGGATAAGGAGAAATTGAAATATGGGAAAGTACAGTATTAAGTATTAAGAGAATCATTTTACGGTTGATTCCATCGCTCCCCGTAGCATCCGATTTAGTTGAAAATATGTAAAATTTGATGTCGCTGTGATTAACGGGAGTAAAATGAAAAGAAGGATAACCAGGGATAGGTAATGAAAGGAGATGGTTAAGAGAATTAAGCTTTTCCCTGCTATCCAGTGGAATAGCTGTAGCAAAAAATCCGTTCAGAGCGTCGAGATTAAGGTTATGCGAGATGGTAGATGGTTGCCGGCCAATTCCAAGTGTCTGCAGAAATTTCCAGATCTTAGATGGTTTACTGTTTTCAATAGACAAGTGTATATACTGTCGCTGGGCATCTCTACATACTTTACTGCAGCGATTCCGGAGATGTTTATACTTAGTAAGATTGATGTCACTGGGGTTCAATTTGTACTTACATTTAGCTCGGTTTCGTTTTAACATAAGGGCTCTTATTTCTTGGGTAAGCCACGGGGCGGGAAGGTGTTTTAGCTTGATAGGACGGAAAGGGGCGTGTTTATCGAACAGTTCTGTTAAAATAGAGTTAAACAATTCAAGCTTTTCATCTATTGTACCAACGTTAAAGATAGAATTCCAATCAATACTATTTAGCTCTTTCAAAAATAAATCATTTTTAAAATTCTTAAAACTACGACGCATTACCACGGTAGGTCTTAGGAGGGCGTATTTTATAAGATAAGTAAATTAAGTCATGGTAAGAAAACCCTTCAGCTGGAAATTGGCCATGGCTCTCAACGTGGTTCAAAGAGGAAACAAAACTAAGGTCTAATAAAGAAGGCGGACAATTAGGAAAATAATGAGTGGCTTTATTTATTTATTTATTTATTCTTTATTGCACACAAATTAAAAAATACATGTACAAAAGGCGGGCTTAACGCTAAAAAGCATTCTCTACCAGCCAACCTTGTTGTGTGGGAGATAATTGTGTAGGTGCTCAATTATTTAGCTTAACACTAAACTGTTTAACAAAAAAAAAATAACAATACAATACAATATGATATACACAAAATACAATATCCTACAATACACATACACAAATATATAACTATAATAAAATAAACTACATAAATAGTATATATGTTTATAAATATATAATTAGAATATTCTGAAACTGTATAAATATTTAATATATAAATATGTATAAAATGAATTACTATGAATTTACAAGAATAATTTTTTGACCTTGAACGTTTAAATGACTCTCCGAGAGCGGAGCTCTTCTAATAGATTCGGGTAAGTTGTTCCAAAGTCTGATTCCAGTGACCACACAAACGAATCAGACATGAAACCAGACTTATGTGTTTGGGATGGAAAGTGCAAGGTTAGTTTGAGATCGTAGCGATTTATCATGAAAGAAGAAGGAAAAGAGAAATCAAGAAAGGTATGTGGGAGAGTTAGGATTGAAAGAATAGAATAAAGTAGACAGAGCAACCTGGTCTTTCTACGTCCAGCTATTGTGAGCCATCCAAGCTGCTTCCTACTAGGTGAAATATGGTCATACTTGCGCAGGTTATAAATAAAACGTATGCACGTGTTTAACAGTCTCTCTAGTTTGTTTAATAGATCGTTATTTATATCCAGGCAGCAAGCATCACCATAATCAATAATAGGAAGTAACAGCGTGTTAACTAGTTGGATTTTGGCTTGCACCGGCAGAAAGTTTTTCAGTCGCATCATTGAATGCAAGGAAGCATAGATCCTGCGAGAAATATCAGCAACATATACGTCCCAACACAATTTGTCATCGATAATAATGCCTAAATCTTTAACAGTTTTGGAAAACTTTATAAAGTACCTTGGTACGCAAGCTTAGGTAGAGAGTTGAAATCAAGTTTGGCCAGTTGACGCGAGCTACCAATAATAATAGCCTGACATTTATCAGGGTTAACTTTAACGCCATAGTTAGCAGCCCATAACGAAATTTGCCGAAGGTTATTGTTTAAGGTGCAAATAGCGTCTACAATATTATCCACGCAAGTATGTACATAAAGCTGCAAGTCATCTGCGTAAAGATGGTATCGAGAAGTTATAAGGGACGTTATAGAATTTATAAATACTGAGAATAGAAGAGGTGAAAGAATGCCGCCTTGAGGCACACCAACATTCATATCGTGCCAGTCAGAACTAGTCTGACCTACCCGAACCGATTGTTGACGTCCCTGAAGATAGGACGAAAACCATTCTAAAGCTGAATCTGAGACATTAGCATTAGATAAAAGAGCAATAAGAATATCGTGATCTACGGAATTAAATGCGTTACTAAAATCTATTAATACTAGCAAAGTTAGGTTCTTTTTTTCCATTGCAAATCTAATGTCATCAGTAATTCTCACCAAAGCAGTAGTTGTGCTGTGTCCAGTTCTAAAGCCAGACTGTAACGGATTTAATAAGCCATATTTTAAAAAATGTGTGGATATTTGCTCATAGGCAATGGATTCTAGAATTTTGGAGAGGAAAGGAAGGACAGATATAGGACGAAAATGAGATGGAAGCGTAGGATTTGATATTTTAGGAAGTGGGAGAATAAATGCCTTACGCCACATCTCAGGGAATTGACATGAAATAAATGAGAAATTAATAATATGTGTGACGACGGGAATGAGGGTGTCTATGATTAAGGTTATCATATTGCGCCCAATGTCATCCGGACCTACTGCTCTGGATGATATAGCTCGAATAGCTTTCTTAGTATCAGCGCCGCTGACAGAAGAGAAGCAAAAACTTGGAAAATGAGATTTCGGCAAACTACGAATTTCAGAAAGTGTACTACTTTTAATATGTAAATCAAATAAAGAAGATGAAGAGAAGTGTTGACTTAGGATATTTATATCAATATTAGGGAAATCACTAGGGGAAGCTGAAAGTTTGCCAATGCCGAGAGACTTTAAAAATTTTAAAGTCGCTTCGGGAGAAGAGTCACGCAGATTATTAAAGATATATTGGCGTTTCAATTTTCTACCTATCTGATTACATCGATTCCTTGCAGCTTTATAAATGGACCAGTTATGTTCGTTCCTATTGCGTTTATACTTTAGGAAAGCCCTATCTCTTTTGGCTCTTGCTTTACGAAATTCATCATTGTACCACAAAGCAGGATGATTTTTTATTTTGATAAGCTGCCGTGGTGCATGCTTCTCATATAGATCTAAGATGTTGGAATTTAAAAAATTTACCTTGTCATCAACTGTATTCATCAACTCTACTCGCGACCAATCATAATACGATGCATCGTTCTTGAGCTTTTCGATATCAATGTCTTGAAAGTTCCTGAGTAAGAGCGTCTTAGGCTTAGGCTTGTGTATTTTAATGTTCATTGACACAAAAATGAGATCATGTAAGGAAAATTCAGGGGCTGAAAATTGGCCAAATTTAGAGACAAGATCAGAGTTAGACGTGATTATTAAATCCAAAAGCGTGTCACTGTTATTAGAGTGATGAGTAGGATTTAATGGCAATATATTTAAATTTAAAGACGTCAAAATAGAGTATACTTTTTCGCCCGAGAATCATCCTTCAAAAGACATGTATTGAAGTCACCCATTATTAAAAGTTGTGTATAATTAGCAAGAAGGTCTTCCAGAACAATTTCCAGGTCATTAAAGTAATTTTTATTCGGAGGACAATAGATAACTCCTAGTGCAATTTTTATTCCTAAGTTTATTTCAACAAATAAGTACTCTATACATGCATCATGAGAGGAAGTAGATTGACAAATTATTTTGTGAGATACATGACTTCTAATATATAAAGCCACACCGCCACCACCCCTATCAAGACGGTCATTTCTAATCAAAATGTACCCTGGAACAGCAAAACAGGCAGACTGTAAAGAAGGTTTCAGCCAAGATTCAGATATTAAAATTACGTGAATATTTGGCTGGTAAAAAGTGGTATAAAAATCTGAAAAGTGTCCTGGTATACTTTGTGCGTTAATGTGGCATATATTAAGTTGTTTATGAAGAGATGAAAACTCTTGCTTTAAAATTTTATCAAGCGTCAAAGAGACCTCACCCACACTACAAAAAGAACTATTGCTTTCAACATCAAAACTCTGAGCAGAATGGAATGAATCAATACTCGAATCCATAGTTAAAAAAATTAAATAAAAAAAAAAAACAATGAATAAAATAATAAAATATGATAAATCAATAAAATAATAAAATATGAGAAATATAATATGTAATATAATATATATGAATATAAAAAAAAAATATAAGAAGTAAATATATAAATATGTATAGTAGTACTAATTATTAAGTAATTTCAAATAACAATTTATATTAAAAAAAAAACCATACAAATATTCTCACACGACCTGTTGGCTACAAATAAACGAATGTACAAAATTATATAATTTCTTGAAGAGTTAATTATAATAAAAACATTGCAAAACAAACGGTACATTCGTTAAAAAAAAATATACAAAAAGATAAGTACATTAAAAATAAAAATATTTATAAATAGTAGTGCCAAAATACCACTCCATGTCTACATACATTACTAGAATTTAACTTAAAAAGTGTCAGTTGTCAATTGACATTGACAAAGAGACAAGTAAACAATACAAAACAGGGATTAACTTAACATAAAAGCAAGTGTAATAAAAAAAAATACTGTAAATATATATTTCCCAATAAGTTCATTAAAGACAATAGACAATGTATGGCAGCAATTGACAAAGTATGTAAAAAACAAAAACAAATATGCAACATGGAAAGTAAAAATTTGTATAAATATTGTTTACAAAAAGTTGCAATATAAATATATAAACAAAAAGTACAATAAGGCAAGAAGAAATACGAAGAGAAGTAGATAAATTAAGGTTTCTTCACGAAATTGCGCCGAGTAAGAGGTTTTCTTATGAGATCACCGGCTGCAGGACTTACTTTCTGACGCTCAGAGCTGGTCGCCTTTTCAACCGGAGAAACCGTAGAAGCAGTTTTAGGAATTAGTTTTAAGTATTCTTCAAGATCATTGGTCGTTAAAATTCGCCTGTGTTCATTATTGGGAAGTTTAATATATATTTGCCCTTGTACGTCCAAGTGTTCTTAATACCAAAAGATTTACGCGCTTTTGAAAAAATATTTTGACGAGTTTTGGTTAGAAATTCACTCAGCACTACCTGAGAAGTTTTGAGTTTCTTCTTATTGCGCCAGATTTCACTCCGCACTTTGTGGTCATTAAAACGCACTAGGATGGGACGGTTACGATTAGCTGCTTTAGTTCCCAGACGATGGCAGGATTGTATAGCTGAAGCATTAATATCGGCGACTCCCATCAACACTTGAATGGTACCTAGTATCTTGGATACCAAATTTTCACCATCTACCTCCTCGATGCCCCCGAAAAGAAGAGCATTTCTTCTGCTTGCGTTGTCTACCTCATCAATTTGTATTGATAAATTGTTAATTAAGGACTTAAGTAGATCTAATATACTATACACAGAGGCTTTAAACTCCTTAAACTCAGAAGCAAGTTTGTCCAGACTGACCTTACTAGACGCAGACTCACTGGATGCAGAGCTGCTCAATTGCTTTTCAAAATTTGCCATTCGATTGCCCAATGCTTCAGCAATGTTTCTGTGGACCTCTAGGATATCCTCTGCTCTAGCCATATTGTTAAACTTTGAACACTCTTTTTGCAAAGTTAGAGATGTTAAAGAGCCAGTAGGTGAGTGCTACTTTATTCACTTAAGGACATTGAATGTAAAATAAAGGAATAATTCTATATACTTTTATTCACTATTTCTGTAATATTTATCACTTTTATATCTTCAATAATGTATTGTATTTAATTTATTTGAATAAAAACGAAGACAGCAAAATTTAAACAGTGTGCACTTTTTTACACCTACCGCCAAAAAAAAAAAAGATGGGAGAGTATTTAGATTAGAACTATTGATGATGTTTAGTAGACGCTTGGCACGTACATCGTTCTTGATAAGGCAGGTATTAAAATCTCCCATAATAATAGTATGGTCTGCATTAGACACAAACAACTCTAATAAATTTTCAAAGCCATCAAAATAGTCAATATGGAGTGATGGACTAAAAAAAACACCCAATAAAAGTTTTGCCCGACCAATCAGAACCTCTATGAATAGATGTTCAGCTGCTTCCGAGTACTTAGAATATGATTTGCTGAGAATAGAGAACGGAATATGGTTACGAAGGTAAATGGCAACACCGCCTCCACCTTTACCAATGCGGTCGTTCCGTATTAGGTGAAAGTTAGGAAGTGAGAAGGAAGAGGAAGGTAAGAAGGGCTTAAGAAAGGTTTCCGAAACTAGGATCGCGTGAAAGAAGAAACAAGATCATGGAAATGCGCAGGAATGCTTTGAGCGTTAATATGAACAACGTTAAAGTTTTTGGGAAGGGATGAAAAGGTAGAATCAAGAGATGAACAAAGGGGGATATAAGAGCTGTGAAAGCTATCGTTCGATGATGAAGCCGTGGTAAAACTACAAACGTCATCGTCGTCATAAGTGGGAATTATATCGGTAGCACTGGAACTGATGTTCATAGTATATTATATAAATAAATACAAATTTGTAAACAAAAATAAATAAATAAAATAAATAAAGCTAAATGAATAAATATATACACAAAAAATATGAAGCTGAAACAAATATAATAAAAAGGTAATATACTTAACTTATAGCAAATAAAATAAAAAAATAAAATAAAAACTAAATAACAAGTTATAAAATAAAAAATAAAATATATATATATGCACAATTTTCCCAAACACCCACCAGTGTCAAATAAAAGAGTACAATCACTAACATTTATGACAACAAAAAAAAAATCAAAAATTAATTAAGATTATAAAATATTAAAAAATGACAGAAAAAGAAACTAAAAAAAAAAAACTATAAGTAAACTAAGATAATAACAGAAAAAATAAAATTAAAAAAAAAACTACAAGCATAACAAAAGAAAAAACACTGTAACAGCCATGTTTCTAACTAAGTAGGAAAAGAGTAAGGAAAACAGAAGTAAAAGAATTTCTCACACACATACTATAAACCACATGAGTAATAAAGAAAAATGAAAGTAGAAGCATAAAATAATAATATACCAATAATAATAATAATAAAAAAAAGACAAATAGAAAATAATAGCAAACTTAATACATGAAGCAAAATAATTAAAATTACATATAAAGTGCTAAAAATCAAAAGTTAGTAACAGGCTTTGTAAATGCCTTTTAAAATTTACTTAGTCTATGCCTCAGTGGCGATTTACAAATGTCAATTGACATTGACAATTCGTTGCTGACAATAGACAGCTGACGGAGTTCGAAAATATAAAACTTAATATTAATAATAAAATACAATTGTCTTTGTGGGTACTTGAGGCGTAAACTAGTAAAACTAAGTTAACAATACTTCAACAAATATATAAGCTGTTTGGAAATCCATTAGTATATAATAATAATTATATATAAACAAAAAATTGGACCAGTATAAGGGAAATTAAAACCATACAGAAAGCAAATAATAATAATAATAATAATAATAGTTTATTAAGCAAGTTTCTTACAAAATCCACTAGTGATTGGAGCCTCCTTTTAAGCATGTTATTGCCTGTACCAGGAGACTCCGCTCTTCCATTAGCATTAAAAAATCATAACAATTATCGAAACCTTAGTTTAAAGTATATTATTTAACACTATATATTTCCTTATTACATATATACATGCACGCATACACACGCACATATATGCATATGCATACATATAAATATTTAAATTTGTTTTATAGTTATTATTTTATTTATCTATTCCAATTATGTTACTCATGTGTATTTGTGTCTATTGATTGTTTTATGATTACAGTTGTACGTAGGTATGTATATAAATGTTTTTAGTGTATTGCTATTTAGCATGCTCAATAAGAGCTTCAGTTTCCTCATATGTAAGTAGTGTCAGCCATCCTTTAAGTTTCTTTTTACACTCATAATATCGCAAATGGTATATATTTATTATTTTATTCACCTTATTATATAAAAAGCATGAACGTGACTCATATTGAATGCTAGCAAAAAAAGTTCTAGTTACAGGGGTACGTGCTATTATGTCTTTCCTTCTTTTATTCTTAGATTGTGGGTCATAATGTATTGATTTGTGTTTTTTTAAAATCACTTGCAATATGTACAGTTTTCTGACTGTCAGTAAACAGCTTTCTTGATACAATTGGTCTGTAGGAAACCTTACATTTTTAAAAAACATAACTTTAATAAGAGCTCTTTGTGCACGTTCTAGAGTTAAGAACTTTGTTTTTAGAGCACCTCCCAGACGGGGATACAATAAATCAGTACTGATTGGGCTAGTGCTATATATATTTCCGATAGAATATTTCTTGAGGTTATTGTACCATTTGTATCGGGTTTTGGAGCTATGTGTCGTAGGGTACGAAATAAGAAAATTAACTTTCTAATTCTGTTCGAGACTTCCTCTAGATGGGGGTACCATGATAACCTTTGGTCCACTATTACACCCAAATATTTTATGCATGTGACTTTTTCTATAGTAGGACAGTTACATCTATTGTTGTGCACGTCTCCGCATGCATGTATTTTTATATAAAATTCATTATCAGGCTGTGTTTGATTATTTATTGTGTAAGAGATATATTTGGTTTTGTCGATGTTTAGTGTCAGTAGATTACTGGATAACCATTTGTTTACACGAACCATACCTTCCTCAGCAATTTTCCTGACATTAGTCCAAGTATTACCCGTGAAAACAATTACGGTATCATCTGCGTAGGAGAAAATTTTTGCTTGTTCTATCTGCATGTTGCACAGATCATTTATGTATAATAAAAATAAGGTAGGGCCTAACACACTTCCTTGGGGAACGCCATATGTCACGGTAGCTTTCTCACTTATATGTTCTTCTAATTTGACCATTTGCCTCCTTCCTGTAAGATAATCTCTGAACAACGACAGCTCTTTCCTCTAATTCCAGCCCTTTCCAGCTTATGTACAAGGATGGGAAGAGAGACAGTATCGAAAGCTTTTTTGAGGTCCAAAAATACAGATGAACATTTATTTCATTTGTCTATAAGGTTTGTTATCATTCCAGTGAGGGCAGTTATGGCATCCTCTGTTGATTTTCCTTGTCTAAAACCAAACTGATATGGAGATAATATACTAAACTTATATAAATACTTAAGGAGTCTGTTGTTGAGTATTTTTTCTATAATTTTGGATATTGCTGGTAGCACAGAAATAGGTCTATAGTTGCTTATGTCATCTCTCTTCCCTCCCTTGTATACTGGCGTTATCAGGGAACATTTTAACGGAGCAGGGAAAACACCAGTTTTAAAACAGAGATTTGTTAAGTGAGTAATAATGGGAGTTATTTCTTTTTTTATATGTTTTAGAAATTTTGTGGAAATCTTGTCGTATCCAGGGGCACTGTCAGATTTAAGATTTGTTAGGATTCTGTTTACTTCTTCTATGTCAGTCTCCATAATAGCAAATGACTGTGATTGTGTTGGAATCGCTTTTAATATTTTTTATTATACGGATGCATAAGGATTAATTTTTTGAGCAAGGTCTCTACCTATAGTCACAAAATACTCATTAATGGCATTGACTGATTGTGTTTGGTGTAGGTTTAATATTTATTGGGGTGCGAAGTCGGATAACCTCCACGTGTGTGCGCTTGCTGTTGGCCCTTTTCGAATGCTTGTCATTCGGGGAGGACGAGCAGCATAGTGTACCGGTGCATCCTGGGCGACGTGTAATTATTACCCACAGGATCCGTCCTTGGGTAATGATTGCTCGTCGGCGAATAATCCGACGCGACGGCGTTCTTCCGCGTGTTCCTCTGATTAGCAGAGGACACAGTGCGAGGAACTGGGAGGGCGTGCGTGGTGTACTCACAATACCTCCACGCAGGTGCATACATATGTGCCAGCGCCGACTATATCGGAACTCCACTCGTGGTTGCGGTCATGTCTCGTAATCACGAGTGGAACTGAGGGTCTTGCCTTTACCGGCCGGGCTGCGAGGATGAAAACCTCTATAAAAAATTACCCCAACCCAAGCGGCGAAGCAGCGTGAGGGGTGCGTGGCTGATGGGATGATCAGTCGCTACTGCTGGTCCCGCCAGGGTACCGGCCGACACCCGTGGCGTATTAGGCTTATCCAAGTACAGGGGGCACTGCTTGGATGGACCGTTTTTCCCCATACTCGTGGGAACAATATGGAATTAAATAAAATTTTTAAAAAAGATGATGAGGGGTTTGTGGTGCCCGTAGCGGGCGAAAGCGTCAAAGACGCGAGAGTAGAGCGGCCGGACTTGGCGAAAATCGCCTCCGCAATCAGCCGGAGGTCCAGGTCGTGCTCTACGCCTTCACAAAGTTGTCTTCGAGCGGCATCTGAATCCGAGACGGACAGCTGTGTCTTGATGGAGTCTCAAAGTGCAACGGTGAAAGAGAGCTCCAAATATCGGAAGAGAACGAGGAGTAAAAACAATAACTCCGGCTCTTCCGATAACGAAGAGCAAGAGAAGCCAAAGAAGCTTACCACGGCGAGGAGAAGAGAACTTCGGCTCCAAGCGGAGGAGGAGGTGATAAGCTTGGATGAGACGGTCCAACTGAGAGCAAACTCCAGGCTCTCAGATTTGGAGGGACCTAAGGTGGATGGCCCCCTGGTGCAGGATCTGCAGCTCCAGGTCGCGGACAGCTTGGCCATTATCAACAAAGTGGCCTGCAGATCCGGCAACCTTAAGGGTACTTTTACGAAAGCCCTTAAGGAAGCCGCTGGCGCCATCAACGAAGCCGTGATGATTCTAGTAAATAAATCGGCTAGCGAGGAGGTCACGCAGTTGCGGGAGGTGAATAATCGCTTGTCACAGGAGCTGTCGGAGTTGCGCAAGGAGATGTCGTCGATGAAGGCCGAGCTCGAGCGTTCTCGGGCCGTGCGACAGACTCCTGAGCAAAAGGGAAAGGAGGACGAAATGGCGCGGTCAGTGATGGTGCAGGTGGGCACATTACTGAACACGCGACTGGCAGCGCTGGAGGACAGGCTTCTTCCAGCAAAGCCAGTTCGTCCTCATTTGGCTGCGGATAGAAGGCGCCAGGCGACCGTCTTAAGGGTAGAGGCAGAGAGGCCTCCCGTGACGACCCTGGCAGCGCCTGCCAACCCTGGCCCGACACAGAAGCTGGGCACCAAGAAGGGCAAAGGCAAAAAGAGTGGGCAGAAAGCCCCACCAGCGGAGTCTCGTCCACTGCCTCCCGCCCGGCAGACACAAACGAAGGCTGGAGTGTCGTGGTGCGAAAGGGCACGAAAAAGGCGACAGTAGCAGCCACGCAGAAGCCTGCTCAGAAGAGGAAGACTAGGTCAACTCCTAAGCAGCCCACGTTGCGCCCCCGCGATCTGCGGCGGTGACGCTTATTCTTAAGCCGGCCGCTGTCACAAAGGAAATGACCTATAAAGACGTGCTAACACGGGTCAAGCAGGCGATCAAATTAGAAGATCTGGGCATTGAGGAGCTACGTCTCAGGGTTGCCTCTACTGGTGCCAGGGTTCTAGAGTTACCCGGCACTAACAGTGGTGAGAAGGCGGATACTCTGGCCCAGCGCCTACGAGAGGTGCTTAATGCCGACGATGTGTTGGTCGCCAGACCAATGAAGTGTGCAGAGTTGCGTGTTAGTGGACTGGACGACTCTGCCACTTCGGAGGAGGTGGCACTAGCCGTGAGCCGAGTAGGTGGCTGCGATGCCTCGTTGATTAAGGTGGGAGAGATTCGGCAGGACCGCAGTGGACTGGGCACAGCGTGGGTCCGCTGCCCTATTATGGCAGCGGAGAAAGTCGGTGGTTCACGGCTTTTGGTCGGTTTTGTTTCGGCGCGAGTGCATCTGCTGCAAGAAAGAGCCCTACAATGTTTCCGCTGTCACGACATTGGACACGTGGCAGCAAAATGCAGCAGTGCACTCGATAGGAGTCTGCAGTGCTTCAGGTGCGGCCAAGAAGGGCACAAGCAACACCAGTGCTCGGCAGCACCGCACTGCCCTGTCTGCGAGGCGGCAGGTCAGCCTGCAGGTCACTCGGTGGGAAAAATCTCTAGCAATAACAAGTTGATTTTAGTTTCTGTAACATGACCTTTATTAGCTCTTGTAATTTCTTCAGGATGACTATTTGGGGAGGCAGCAGTCACTGTAAATTTAATATCATATATGGAAAAATGATTTGACTTCTTAAATAGTGGTTCTCCAGATCGAAACCCAGCACCGATCCTTGTGGAACACCGGCCGATACCCCAAACTCCTGCCATCCTCCTCCTGGAGCCGGAAAGATCACAGACCTAACCCGGACAGGTAAGCCCCGATGACGCGGCGTAGGTATGGAGGCACTCGGTAATATATAAGTGCCTCCTTAATGCAGGGCCAGGGCAGGGAGTTGAAGGCGTTGGCGATGTCTAAAGACACCGCCAAAACTCCTTCGCCTCGGACCACCGCATCCTGCGCATGAGACTTTCACCTCCAGTATGGCATCCACTGTCGAACGCCTCGCGATCTCGCTCAAGAGCACGATGGGCCTGTAGGCGGAGGCTGAATCCGCCGGGCGACCCTTCTTCTTGATGAGGACTAACCTGCCTGTCTTCTACCGCTGTGGAATTATGGTTACTTATTGGTCCAAAGCCTGGCGCAGTGGTCTATTCAGGTGGCGGTTGTTGCGGAGCCTTACAGCGTTCCCGACAGAGACAATTGGATAAAATAAATAATATTATATTATATATTTTATGATATTTACATTATATATATTTTTATTTATTTTTATTTTTATATTATTCAATTTTATTTTTTTTATTTATTATTTATTTGTATTATTAATTTAAGTATAATCATATTTATATATATAAATATATATATTTATTTATCATGTATAATAATATCAGTTCGAGTAGTGAAAGTACAAATAATGGCACATTTCACCAGTGTAATTCAACGGCATCCGAAGACAATTTCCACAGCATTCCCGATCCTGAGCCCCTTAATTCCTTGCTAAACCTCAAACTTAGTTCCTTTTTCAAAAACTTTAATGTCGTGCACATCAATGCGCAAAGTATTCCCGCCCATTATCCAGATTCACTCGACTCTTTTGACGTTACAAACATTCACGCATTACTTATATCTGAGACGTTCTTGAAACCTTGCTTGCCTTCAACGGCTTATGCTTTGCCAGGTTTCCACCTCATAAGGAATGACAGGACTGAAAAGGGTGGAGGGGTGTAGCTATCTACCTTCGCAGTCATATTCCCTTTTCTATTTTAGATAAATCGCCTTCAGCGTACTCAAAATCCTTAGAGCATATAATGATTGAAGTTTTGTTTGGCTCCCAGAAACTTTTGCTTGGTGTTTTTTATAGCCCTACGTTACATATAAACTATTTTGATGTGTTTGAGACTCTCCTTGAAAAATATATTCCTGGAGTTGATCACACTATCATAATGGGCGATTTCAATACTTGTTTAATTAAAAAAGGCACACGAACAAATCGACTCCGAACTATTATTGACAGTTCCAACCTTGAAATCCTATCCTCTAATCCAACCCATCTATTCCTGGCTGTGCGCCTTCCTTACTAGACCTTATGATAGTCTCTTCAACAGAGAGTGTTGCTACATTTGGACAAATGTCAGCCGAAGCTTTTTCGTATCACGACTTAATATACCTCTCCTATAAAATCCGTCCACCTAAGCTTAAACCTACAGTGGTGATGCGAAGATGCTTTAATAACATAGATAATGTAAAATTCATGCATGATCTAAATAATATCGATTGGGATTGTATATTTGGCGCTAAGTCTGTCAACGACCAAATAGATCTCTTTAATTCTCTTTTAATCGAACTATTCGATATTCATGCGCCTCTTAGGCCTATTAAATTAAAACATCTCCCTGCTCCATGGTTGACTAAGGATATTAAGCTACTCATGGCCAAACGCAATAATGCAAAGTCTAAATACAAGAAAAATCCTACTGATGAAAACTTACATAAGTACAAAATATTACGAAACAGATGTAATAAGACTTGCAGAGATGCTCGGCGTAGCTACATTCATGCATCCATTGATAGCAACAACTCTAAAAAAACATGGAAATTTCTGGATACGATGGGTATAGGTGGCAGGCGTACAAAACATTCATCTTTCATAAGCAACTGCATGGATTTAGAAAGCCTAAATATGTTTTTCTCAACAGTCAATCGGATGGATAGTAATACTAAAATCAAAACCCTCCAATCACTATCACTGCTTCCTTATCCTTTAACTACCCCCTTCCTATTTACATCTATTACTGCAGAAGAAGTACGAAGGCATGTGATGGCTATCAAATCTGATGCGACAGGAAGCGACAACGTAAGCCGACGCATGATCTTGTTAACCCTCAATGCAGTTCTTCCTATATTATGTCACATTTTTAACTGCTCCTTATCCTCTTGTGAATTTCCTGATGCTTGGCGTCATGCACTAGTGATCCCTATTCCAAAAATATCCAACCCCACTTCCTTTTCAAACTATCGTCCAATTTCCATACTTACCTTTCCTTTCCAAAGTACTTGAACGCATTGTGCACAACCAGTTATATCTGTTCCTATATAAAAATAATATCCTGTCCTCTTTCCAGTCCGGCTTCCGTCCTGGCCATAGTACAGTAACAACACTTAACAAAATATGTGATGACATTAGATATGGCATTGATAACCAACAAGTTACTGTACTTGCGTTATTAGATTTTTCTAATGCGTTCAATACAGTTGATTTCGACATCCTTTTAGCCATTCTAAGGTCCATTAATATTTCTCCAATAGCTGCTGAATGGTTTTGCTCATATCTTCACGGCCGCACTCAGAGCATTAAGCTTGACGGTTAGCATTCTTCTCAATGTCAGTTAGGCGCCGGCGTTCCGCAAGGTAGTGTGCTGTCTCCCTTACTCTTCTCCATTTTTATTAACACGCTCACTCCACATATATCGACATCATATCATCTTTACGCCGACGATTTACAAATTTATAAGACGGTACCGGCCAATGACATAACCAGAGCGATAGATGAGATTAATTCCAATTTAAACGTAATTAGTACTTGGAGTAAATCGTTCGGACTATCTATTAACCCAAGTAAATCTAACGTATGTATGTTTGGACATTCTAAGCAGCTATTTAAAATAAAATCAAATCTCCCTCAAATCTTTTTTGATAGTGTTTGCTTAGAACTTAGTGATAGTGTTAAGAACTTGGGAGTCAGAATGGACAGCACATTTTCCTGGTCGCCTCAAATTGCCGAGCTCAGCCGTAAGATCTTCAGTGCTATAAGAAGTTTGAGAAGATGGAAGAACCTACTACCATTAAAGACTAAAATCTCATTGGCTCAAACTCTTCTTCTCCCTATACTTGATTATGCTGATTCGTGTTACTTAGATTTATCTCAACAACTACTAAATAAGCTTGAACGGATGCAGAATGTCGTAATCCGATTTATCTTTGGATTGCGAAAGTTTGATCACGTAACACAATATCGTACTCAGCTTAAATGGCTCACTGTAAAAGACCGACGACAATTACACTCTCTCACACTCCTTTACACAATCCTTTACCATCCTGTCACTCCTTCGTACCTCAAAGAACGATTTAAGTTCTTGGGGTCGAACACCCTCCACTCCCAACACCTTCGTTCCCGCAACAACAATCTCCTAGAAGTCCCATTATGTCACACTAAATGCTATGGAGACTCTTTTACTGTTCAAACAGTAAGACTTTGGAATGCGCTGCCAGGTGAAGTTAGACGATCTCCATCGGTAAATATTTTTAAGCGCAGGCTTAAAAATTACTACCTAGAACAACACTTATAATATGGTCATATAATATGTACGTATACATGTATTTCCTATTTTAGTATGTATATTGTATTTATTTGTATGTATGTATGTATGTATGGATGTATGTATGTATGTATGTATGGATGTATGTATGTATGTATGTATGTATTTGTATGTATATACTTTTATGTTTGTTTATTAATATCTATTATTATAATTTTTTTTTTTTCTATGTTAAGTTATACTTTTTGCGCCTGACTGTATTCCTATTAAAGTCCTGCACTCTTAATGGTTGCCTGTAAGAGATCACTTATAGTGATAAGGCCGCCATTGCACATGTTTATTTAAGTACCTACATATGTACCTATATAAGTACCTACATGTTCCTTTTTTTTTTATGTAAATTGTGTATTTTCTTTTTTTTTTTTCATGTGCAATAAAGTATTATTATTATTATTATTATAATTCGGTCTGTCTGTTTTATATATTAAGTCTGCTACTGCGGCATGAACGTTGTACTTTATATTTTTTGTATTCTATAGATATATATTGTATACTAGGTTCCCTCTGCCTACCGTACTGTGTGCGGGATGCATCGTGAAGTTGGTATTATATTAATTTTTTTATTGGTCTACATCTCTATCTCTATGTGCCAGTTCTATTCTAACAAGTTGTTAGTAACAACTGTATTCAATTTAATATTTGCGTATATGCTATGTGTATTCATCATTGTTTGTGTATTGTTCAGCTGAATTACTTTGCCAAGATTACTTATGTTATCTGATAAATAAGACTAAAAATCATAATTGTATTTGAAATTATGTTTTATTTTACGGTTGTACAGCGTTCTGATCTATCAGTGTTGAATGCTCAGAACAACAAAGAGGTTCATATAAGTAGTGTAGAAGAAGCGGCATCAGAACATAAATTAAAATATTTGTCTAACTGTAAAATCGGAAATACATTGTTATCGGAAGTAAGTATAGGAGATTTATCGAACTATGATAAGTGTCAATTATTTGAACTATTACTGAAATATCGAGAGTGCTTCGCGGCTAGTACAACTGAGCTGGGAACTACAACACTATCAGAAATGGACATTCAGTTAACTTCAAATATTCCTGTATTTCACAAACCATACAGACTAGCACCAAAAGAATTAGATATAGTGAGAACAAAAGTAAGGATTTTACTAGCTGCAGGAATAATAAAAGAGTCACAGTCTAATTATGCGTCTCCAGTAATTTTAGTAAAAAAAAAAGACGGTGATAGTAGACTGTGTGTTGATTACAGAGCTCTTAACTCCATAACGGTCAAGGACAGATTTTCGTTGCCTCATATTGATGACCAACTCAATAAATTAGCAGGGAAATGTTTTTATACTAGCTTGGATTTAGCGCAACGCTACCATCAAATACCGCTGTCTGCCAGTGCTACAAAATTTACAGCATTTATTACTTCCTTCTTTCGTTCCTTTACGAAGATGTTCTGACATTTATGGATGATCTGCTACTTCCGTCGCTGGATATAAATTAGGGATTGTTAATATTACGAAAGGTTTTGCAGCTAATGAAACATGCTAATTTAAAGCTAAATTTGAGAAAATGTGCATTTCTTAAGACGGAAATTACCTATTTGGGACATATCCTAACTCATGATGGAATAAGACCAGGAGATCGAAAACTGGACGCTGTCAACAATTTCCCTACACCTAGTAATGTTCATCAAATTCGACAATTTATTGGATTATGCTCATATTTTCGTAAATTCATAAGTAAAAAAAAATAAAAAATAAAATTAGCTTCACGCTATATCCCGCACACAGCAGGGTAGGCAGAGGGAACCTAGTGTTAAGACACTCCATTGCTAACTTTCTGCCGAATTCTGAAGGCATTGTAAATTTAAGTAAATATTTTATCTCCTCGAATAGGGATCGAACTCACAACCAGTCGGTTTTACAGTCACACTTCGTGCCGCGGCGCCACGACTGGCCTCAACTGGGCTGGACTTCATTTTAATCGATTCACACGAATCTTTGAAGTCTCAGACCCACCATACCAGAGGGCAAGATACAGTTAGCTCATTCTGCAAGAATCCAGGGCAGTACGCGAGGAAATTAAGAAATCGTTGGCGGTAGTTTGATATAGTAATTATGTCAACTGACAGACGAATGCCACCTCAGTCTACCCGTGACCACGGACTACTGCAAAGTGTTCGAAACGTCGGGTTTCCAAAAATGTAAAAACTAAATATACGCGATTAATCCGGTTAAAATAGTTTTATTTAAAATGTATAATAATCGTGAAAATCAAAGAACTTATTATGTGAACCAGTACGGACTGGAAAACGCGAATAAAATACGTCGATTTGAGTATCTAAAAACAAAACGTGCAAGATATTTAACATCGATAAATTTCTTAAAAAGGTGCCGCGATAATAATCTCATACCAGCTTGTGTACAAATCGCGCCGAAAAAAGACATAAAATATTGCAAAAAGATACTCAATCAGGCAAGTAAAAAATTATTATGTCAACTTATTAAAGAACACCGTTACGATTTAAATCGATTCGACGAACAAATAAAAGCCTTAAGCAAAGATATTGAGACGTGTTTTTCTAAGACAGATTTCAATCATTGTGTAGATTTTACTAATAAACGCGCGCAAACTAAATATAATCAATATAAAATTAGACAAATTTGTAAGTACCAAAATCTCGAATTAAAATCCGAACGGAAAAATGTCTATGGTAACGCCGTACCTTCTACACAGACAACACAAACGTCAGTTGTCAATCTGTCAAAACAAACTATCGATGATTCGACTATTGAAGTGTTAAATAAAGGTTTTAACTTTGCGCCGGCGCCTAGAAAAATACCTATCGAGCAAATAATAACAAACGTTGAGGACTGTTTATATAAAAACCAGATTTTGAAGGAAGATTCTGAAGCTATTCGCCAAGACATATCAGCCTTATTGCGCCGTAGTAAACCACCTAAATCAAATCTTTCTCGTGATGAATCTCGGGTTCTCAGTAAATTACGGAAAAACGAGGATATAACAGTTCTTAAAGCCGATGAAGGTAACGCGACGGTTATACTAGACACCGAAGAGTATATCCAAAAAATGTCATTATTGCTATCGGATCAAAAAACTTATAAAATTGTTGACAAAGACCCTACAACAAAAATACTTAAAAAGACATCCGATTTAATCAAAAAACACGCGAAATCATTACATCTTGACATTAAATCTCTCGTGCCTAGCTGTGTAAAACCTCCGAAGTTGTATGGGTTACCAAAAACACACAAAAAAGATGTACCTCTTAGACCAATAGTCAGCCAAATCGATACACCAACGTATAAACTGGCTCAACATGTCGCTAGAGTACTTTCTCCACTGCGTGGCCACACAACATCTTATATCAGGGATTCTTACCATTTTGTTAGCGAGCTGAAAGACCTTAAGCTAGCTGACAATGAAACCATGGTCAGTTTTGATGTCCAGTCGCTGTTCACCAGTATACCCATTGAGGACTGCATCAGGATTGTCAAGCGGAAACTAGAGGAAAACAATATGCTCATGGAATATCTTGAACTTTTAGAACATTGCCTCACATCTGGATATCTAATGTTCAATCAAGAATTCTATTTACAAATAGATGGCATTGCTATGGGTTCGCCTGTGTCCCCGGTAATAGCAGATATATACATGGAGGACTTTGAGGAGATGGCTCTTAGCTCTGCGCCTTGTCTACCTAGGATATATAAGCGGTACGTAGATAACACTTTTACAATTTTACCTACGGACTATAGTTATATATTCTTAAACCATCTTAGCTCTATTAATAACAATATTCAATTCACAATAGAGTTACAGGCCAATAATTCCCTAGCTTTCCTCGACGTGTTAGTCATAAGAAATCCCAATGGCACAATAGGCCACACAGTATATAGGAAACCCGCGCACACCAATAGATACCTCAATGGTGAATCGCATCACCACCCTACACAGTTATGTACCGTTTGCAAATCTTTGTTTCAGAGAGCCCACCACCTCTGTGACGCTGAACATCTAGGGGACGAGCTTCGCCAGGTGAAGAATTCCCTTCATCAGAACAAGCTGCTAGTTCCCCGCCAGCGTTGTCAGAAGACCAACAAGCCACCCACAGTAGAGAGACAGCCGGCACTTCTACCATATGTGAAGGGGGTTACGGACAGGATTGGCAACATCTTAAGAAGAGCTTCCATAAAAACTATTTTCAAGCCTAACAAGAAAGTGAGCCAATTCTTGAGACCAGTTAAAAGTAGCATTCCTTTACAGTGTGCAGGTGTATACAAACTAGATTGTGACTGTGGCTTATCATACATTGGTCAAACAAAGAGAAGCATCGGTGTTAGGGTGAAGGAACACATCTCAGATATAAAGAATGGGCATGTATCAAAGTCAGCTGTATGTGAGCACACTGTGGATAAACCTAGCCATTACATAAGGTTTGATAAGCCCCTCATCCTCGCTAAGGAAAATAGATATATTCCTAGAATGATCCGCGAGGCTATTGAAATACAAAAAATATCCTAATTTCAATAGATAGGACAGCTGGAAGCTTTCTAACACCTGGGACCCACTCATCAAATCTTTGAAGTCTCAGACCCACCATACCAGAGGGCAAGATACAGTTAGCTCATTCTGCAAGAATCCAGGGCAGTACGCGAGGAAATTAAGAAATCGTTGGCGGTAGTTTGATATAGTAATTATGTCAACTGACAGACGAATGCCACCTCAGTCTACCCGTGACCACGGACTACTGCAAAGTGTTCGAAACGTCGGGTTTCCAAAAATGTAAAAACTAAATATACGCGATTAATCCGGTTAAAATAGTTTTATTTAAAAAGTATTTAAGTTTTCAAGAAGCTTATATTTGAGCACAGAACACATATACCCAAAGGGAAGAATGTTCACTTCATACAAAAAATGGGGGACAAAACGCCACTGCTGCCATCTATCGTGTGCCCACCAGAAACAATATTTAAAATTTACCGCCTCAGATATCGGCGGGAAATTCAAAATTTGGCTAATATTTGGATAATAAATCGATTTTTATTCAAAGCCAGAAAGATTCACTCTTTCAAAATCAATTGGAAGTTTATTACTTAATTTTAAAGATAAATACTTCCAAATGATTTTGAAACAGTGAATCATTTCTGGTATGATATTAAAAAAAACACAAATAAACACTTTATACTTAGTTATGTTGGCTCATGGCATGAGAACGGTATAGGTAAATGCTTAATCAGCATTCTAAGTATGGTAACGCGAATCCTCTCAAGCCATGGGAAACATTCTTATGTATTTTTAACATTATTTTCTTGAGATAGTTTTTCAATCGACAAGAGCATGCGCTTCTGCTTGGTCGTTTTAGTATTTTAAGTTGCAATTAATAATTATATAATAACATGAAATTCTGTTAAATACATAATTAAAATTAATTTAACTTTTATTATTTTTAAAAAGCCCACTCGCGCTCCCGTAAACTTGTCTGGCGCAGCCGATAGGATAGTTTCCACATAAGTTACAGCCTTCATCTATAAATTACGCGTCAAAATCCGCAAAAAGGGCTTGAAGGTCTGTAAGGAACTATCCCGAACCAAATAAATAAGACAGTGCGTGAGGAGCCTGGAGCTGATGATGCTGACCTCGGGGTGGTGAGTAGAATTTTTCACCTTCCTTGTATAATTGAAATAAAAATTTCTTTTATTATAACGTAATCTGGTTTTCTTAATATTTCAAATCAAAATCTTTGAAATATTATAGTTAAGTAATATATTTAATTTTATTATTTCTAATCCAAATCTTTGAAATATAATATTTAATTAATACTATTGCGTATTTAATTTAAATTTTAAATAATTAAAATACTTGTTTTATTTGTGGTAACGTATTGTTAAGAATCAATTTCTTTATTTCACTCCTATTGTAAGATTTTATATAAAATAAAAATGCAACATATAGCTCTAATTCCCACTGAAATTTTAAAATTAATTCCACTTATCGGTGGCGACAAACGCCAATTAAATTTATTTTTACGAAAATGCGAATATGTAATTGATAAATTTCAAGGCAGTGATGCACAAAATATGTACATAATGCATGCTATTACTAGTCGCTTAGTAGACAGGGCCGCTGCGCTTATCAGCGAGCGTGAGGATATTGTTACATGGTCGGAATTTAAAGATTTATTAATTCAACATTTTGGAGACCCGCGTAGTGAGGAATGTATTGCTATAGAGTTAGAGAATTTAAAAATAAAAACAGGAGAGAGTTATCTTTATTTTTGTAATAGGGTACAATAGGTACTTTCGGTACTTTTATCAAAGGTCAATCATATTATAAATGAAGAAATAAGACAAAGTAAAATTATTATTTATAATAACACTTCTTTAAATGTGTTTCTATATAATTTACCAGAGAATCAAGTGCGAATAGTTAGGTTGAAAGCGCCCAAAAGTTTGGAATCAGCCTTGAGTGTAGTTTTAGAGGAAATAAATTTCCAAGAGCAATATAATCAACGTAATAAATATATTCTAAAACAGAATAATCCTTCCACGCAGATTACACAGTTAAAATCACAGAATCATTTAGATTTTCATGCAAAGCCCGGTTATTTAAATAATAGAGTTTTGTATCACTCAAATCAACACCCACAGTTTAAATTCGGCATACCACAAGCATCGAATAACCCTCCCGTTGGGTTTAGGCCAAATTTATCCCCATATAAATTCGATATTACTAAGGGACCGCACATACCATCGCCAAAAGTTAACCCCTACTATGGGCACTTGACGAGAACGAAAAAATTCAAGTTTTGTTGGACCGCTTATGGCAAAGTATATGTGCGAGAAAATGAACATACCCCGATTATATCAATCAAAAATGAAAGCCAAATACATCAACTTCAAAATAGGCAACCCCAAACTGCGCAGCCCATTTGACTATTCCAAGACAACTCAATAATACATGGTATATCGTTCCTATTGTACTTGTTTTCTATACTTAACCTGTGTTTGCTTATTGTTTTGTCTATGCTTGATCTTATTTGCCGTAAAGCTAGTAGATTGCTTACTTATTGTTTGTTTATATTTTTTTTATTTAAAACTTGTAATTCAAACTCTGTTCTCAATGTTAGCTTATGCTTCTATTTCCAAATTACTTACTTGCTGCAAAACATACATATCTTTGCATATGAATGTTATAAAAGTTATACACCTTCACTAAACTCCCATCACTCATGGTTCTTCAAATGGTTTGTTTGCTTACAAATAATCTTATCAATTTTACGCCTCCTTATTAGCACTTACACATTACGTAATGGATGATATTAAAGAAACTTTGAACGAAATAGACAGATTTACGCTAGCGCGAAGTATCGAATGTGACTATATAGTAATCTATCAAAATATAAGCAGGTAAATAAGAGTGATTTAACAATTATTTCACAGAACATTAGAAGTATATATTGCAATTTTGATGACTTTATAATAAATTTGAGTTCACTGTCTTTTGATGTAGATGTAATTGCTCTTACTGAATGTCGGTTGACTCCTTATAAGTCTCTACCCCAGCTTAGAAATTATTATTTGTATGCAACTACTTATCAGTTAAATCAGAATGACGGAGTTGTGGTTTATGTAAAAAATACACTTAAATCGAATGTCAAAGAAATTAGACTATCCCAAGCATCTTGTCTTGAAGTGGAGCTTTTAAATAATATAATTGTATGCGTTTATCGTTCACCGTCTAATACAAATGCTGAAAGTTTTATAAATTCCCTGAATATGTACCTGGAGACTATCAAGTCGAAAAATATAATTATTACAGGAGACATAAATATAAATCTAATAACTACAGATAGAGAACAATCATATGAATATAACAATAGAACTAATTATATTAATATGTTGTCAACGTATGGTATACTACCTGGACATACGCTACCAACTAGAAATAAAAATTGTCTAGATCATTTTATGATGAAGTTTAATAAAAAGAAATTTGATGCGCTAATAGCTGTTTTACAAAGTACTATTACCGACCATTATTCTATAATGTTAGTATTATCTAAGCAAAAAACTGTTAATCCTATAAAAAAAACATGCACTACCGTTGATTTTGATAAAGCTTTAAAATATTTACAAGAACAACATCTAACTGAATTACTTTTGTGTGATGACCCAGATCTAGTAACGGAATATTTAAATATTATATATATATAATAGATAGAATAATTATATTCTATTTATTATATATATATAAATATTATATATATATAATAAATAGAGTATAATAATTAATAGATAAACTAAGTAAGGCTATTAAAGAGAATACTTCGGTTCGACCAATTCCAAAAAGTAAACGAATACTTTTTAAAGCCTTGGATTACACCTGGTATCTTAAGATGTATTAATAATCGTAACAAATTACAGAAAGATTTTAAAAAAGACCCACAGGACAATGTAAAGAAAGTTACATACACGCGTTATAGAAACTTTTGTAACAACTTAATTAAAAAAATGAAAAGGAAGCATGAAAGACAATCGTTGGCAGAGTCGATGAAAAATAATAAGCTACTTTGGAGAAACATAAAAAATATAACATATTATTTGTATAATAACAAAAGTCAACATATGGAACTAATAAATATTAAACCTTTTTTTTTTTTTTCCGTGAGGAAATCCCTTTACGGATACCAGCCCGAGTGGGGACTCGAGCGGGTGATGTGGGGCTCGCGGACTGGCAGATGGTAGGCCGTCCGAATACCCACCAAAACCTCACGGTGCTCCTCCTCGACCGCCACTGGCCGCGAAACGCGGGGACATTAGTCGTCCGCGAAACGCGGCGGCGGGAGCCTGCAAGGCACGTCGCGAGTCAAGGATGTGTGGGCACCCTCGACGGCCTGCTCGGAGTAGCACGCGGGAGCAACCTGCGCGCGACTACTCGGGCCAGGTTAGTAGGCGGCCAGCTTCCCCAAGCTGACCGCCCTCTGGCTCGTTAGGGCGGAAGGCGGCGATCGTGTGCCGCCCTCCGGCGACCCGGTCTTTTGCGACGGATGGCGAGTTCGGCCGAAGCCTCCCTCGCTCTCGCCGCCTCCTTCTCGAGCATCACTGCCTTGCAGAAGGAGGAGACCGCATCCCACGACGTCTCACTGCCGGTCATGGCTTTGACCACGGCCGGCAGGGAAAGATCGTCCCCTATGACGTCGCGCAAAGCGCGACGCTGAGACGCCCAGGCTGAGCACACTTCCAACGTGTGCTGGGCCGTCTCATCGAGGCAGTCATCGCAGTGGTGGCAGCGAGCGTCGGGCTCCCTCCCAGCGATCCGACACAGGTAACCCCCGAAGCAGCCATGCCCCGTGAGCACCTGTGTGGTGCGGAAGGTTAGGACGCCATGACGCCGTGCTAACCACTGGCGGAACACTGGACGAACAGCCTCGATCGTCAACCGGCCGGCAGATGGTGTCGCCAGCCGGGATTCCCACACTTCACAGCGGCTTCCCGCTCTCCTCGGCGCGTGCTTGGCTAGCCGGGACTCCAGACGCTTGGCCCGACGCCGGCAATATACCGACGCCAGAAAAAGCGCGTCCAGGTCCCACGGCATGACTCCAGCCAGCACGCATGCCACCTCACCGGAGATGGTCCGATACCCCCGTATCGCCCGGATGGCCATCACCCTCTGCGCACGTCGCAGCAGGGTGATGTTGTGTCGATCCAGGGCGTCCGCCCATACGGGAGCACCGTAGAGGGCCATCGACCTGACCACTCCGGTGTACAGGCGCGGCTCGAGGCGCTCGGCCCACCCACGTTGGGCAAAAGGCGCGCCAAGGCCCCGCCGTCTTCAACAGTTTCGGGGCCAAAGATGTGAAGTGGCCCCGAAAACTCCACCTGCCGTCCAGAACAAGTCCGAGGTACTTCATGCTCCTGGTGACGTCGATATTGACGCCACCGACGATGATATGGGCATCTGGTGGTGGGCCCTTTCGAGGAGCATGAAAGTATAATGCCTCGGACTTGTTTAGGGCGACTTCCAGCCCTAGCCGCCTAATGCGGCCGACGACCTCAGCCACCCCGGCCGTCGCTAGGACCGCCGCCTCCCGGTAGGTCCTCTGCTGCGCCAAGACCAGCGTATCATCGGCGTAGCAGAGGACCTTGATCCAGCCAGTGCCCCGCAGCACCCAGTCGTACCCGATGTTCCAGAGGATCGGACCCAGCACCGATCCTTGTGGAACACCGGCCGACCCCAAACTCCTGCCATCCTCCTCCTGGAGCCGGAAAGATCACAGACCTCCCGGACAGGTAAGCCCCGATGACGCGGCGCAGGTATGGAGGCACTCGGTGATATATGAGTGCCTCCTTAATGCAGGGCCAGGGTAGGGAGTTGAAGGCGTTGGCGATGTCCAAGGACACCGCCAATACTCCTTCGCCCCGGGCCACCGCATCCTGCGCATGAGACTTCACCTCCAGTATGGCATCCACCGTCGAGCGTCCCCTGCGGAAGCCATACTGTTGGTCCGAGAGGTCCGGACCTGTCCCCTCCAGATGGAGTTGCAGCCGCCTGGCTACAACACGCTCGAAGAGCTTGGCGATCTCGCTCAAGAGCACGATGGGCCTGTAGGCGGAGGTGAATCCGCCGGGCGACCCTCCTTTTGATGAGGACTAACCTGCCTGTCTTCCACCGCTGTGGAATTATGGCTTGAGCCAGACAGGCAGTGAATAGTCCTCGCACTCTGGGCCCCAGGGTGTTCAGGGCCAGAGTAAGCGCCCGGCCAGGGATGCCATCCAGGCCCGGGGCGGTGCTCTTGTGCCGAGATCGGCGTACAGCCTCTTCGAGCTCCTCCTCCTCCACCGGTGGTGCGACATTGTCTTGCTCCTCTTCACGCGCTGCAGGGCGGGCCATATTGGGTGGTGTAAATTGGCCCGCTGCGGAATACGACGACAGAACCCCTCGGAGAACATCCGGTGGAGTGTCTGCGTCAGGTGGTGACCAAGCCCGTAACCTACCGAGCACCATTCGGTAAGGTGTGCCATACGGGTCTTGGTCTATCCCCGCAATCATCTGGTCGTGCGACTCGCCTCTCGCACGACCGATTTCCTCCTGCAGTCGCGTTCTCGCCTCGACATAGACGTGGTACAGTCGATCTTCCTCCTCCTGCACCTTCTGTACCCGTCTGCGATAGTGGCTGTACTGGCGTCTCGCGTCAACGCAGATGAGACGCAGTTGCGCGATCTCCCACGACCACCAGTACACTTGCCGCCGCTGAGGGCGGCGCCTGGAACGGGGCATTGACGCGTCACAATACGCGTCAACGCCTCTGCGCCCAGGATGCGGCGTCTTCGCAGACGCCAAGCTCTGGGGCAGCCAGGATTCCACTATCGCGGCCTCCTCCAACAATTCCCTGTCGAGACGACCCAATTGCCACCGCGGTCCGTACTCTCGCGAGGACGAACTGGGGTTGGTTGCACCGCTGAATGGTGGAGATCTCGTACAAGATGTAAAGGTGATCCGAGAGAGTCTCCACATCATCCAGCACTCGCCAACCCTGAACACGACGCGCTAGGGCCGGACTCGCGAACGTTATGTCCACGACGGATCCGCCCAGCCTTCGCACACACGTGTTCTTCGTCCCCTGGTTGAGGACAGACAAACCGGTGTCAATTACCCACTCGACAATGTCTCACCACGTGCATCCGTCGTTGCGGAGCCCCACACGCTGGACTTCGCGTTGAGATCGCCCGCGACTAGCACCTCCGCCGGACGAACTCGTTCTAACATTTCCCCAATCGAATGAGAAACTCCTCGAACTCCGCGAGAATTCGATTGGGGGAAAAGTAGACCCCGACGACAACGACGTCGCCGACAAGTGCCGCGACGCATCCCGCACCTTTCTCTACTCGTGAGAAAGGCGGAGAGCCCGTAGCGACCTGGGTGATCAATGCTACCACCCCGGTGTTGTCGGCGACCCAGTTGTCTCTGTCGGGAACGCTGTAAGGCTCCGCAACAACCGCCACCTAAACAGACCACTGCGCCATACTTTGGGCCAGTAAGTCCTGAGCCCTGGCGCAGTGATTTATGTTTGCCTGCAACACACGGAGAGCCATTATTTGACTTCCATGTGTTGCACCTCCTCACGCCCGGCTGGGGCGTTTGGCTTGTCCGCTGGCCTGCCTCCCCTCCTGCCACCCCTTCTCTTTTTGGCATTGACGCATGCAGTGCCCACCGAATGATCTGAAGGCTTCCCTGCCGCCTCGCAGACCGGGCAGTGTGGTGCGGCCGAGCACTGGTGCTGTTTGTGGCCGTCTTGGCCGCACCTGAAGCACATATACATACAAATACATACATACATACATACATACATCCATACATACATACATACATACATCCATACATACATACATACATACAAATAAATACAATATACATACTAAAATAATAGGAAATACATGTATACGTACATATTATATGACCATATTATAAGTGTTGTTCTAGGTAGTAATTTTTAAGCCTGCGCTTAAAAATATTTACCGATGGAGATCGTCTAACTTCACCTGGCAGCGCATTCCAAAGTCTTACTGTTTGAACAGTAAAAGAGTCTCCATAGCATTTAGTGTGACATAATGGGACTTCTAGGAGATTGTTGTTGCGGGAACGAAGGTGTTGGGAGTGGAGGGTGTTCGACCCCAAGAACTTAAATCGTTCTTTGAGGTACGAAGGAGTGACAGGATGGTAAAGGATTGTGTAAAGGAGTGTGAGAGAGTGTAATTGTCGTCGGTCTTTTACAGTGAGCCATTTAAGCTGAGTACGATATTGTGTTACGTGATCAAACTTTCGCAATCCAAAGATAAATCGGATTACGACATTCTGCATCCGTTCAAGCTTATTTAGTAGTTGTTGAGATAAATCTAAGTAACACGAATCAGCATAATCAAGTATAGGGAGAAGAAGAGTTTGAGCCAATGAGATTTTAGTCTTTAATGGTAGTAGGTTCTTCCATCTTCTCAAACTTCTTATAGCACTGAAGATCTTACGGCTGAGCTCGGCAATTTGAGGCGACCAGGAAAATGTGCTGTCCATTCTGACTCCCAAGTTCTTAACACTATCACTAAGTTCTAAGCAAACACTATCAAAAAAGAGTTGAGGGAGATTTGATTTTATTTTAAATAGCTGCTTAGAATGTCCAAACATACATACGTTAGATTTACTTGGATTAATAGATAGTCCGAACGATTTACTCCAAGTACTAATTACGTTTAAATTGGAATTAATCTCATCTATCGCTCTGGTTATGTCATTGGCCGGTACCGTCTTATAAATTTGTAAATCGTCGGCGTAAAGATGATATGATGTCGATATATGTGGAGTGAGCGTGTTAATAAAAATGGAGAAGAGTAAGGGAGACAGCACACTACCTTGCGGAACGCCGGCGCCTAACTGACATTGAGAAGAATGCTAACCGTCAAGCTTAATGCTCTGAGTGCGGCCGTGAAGATATGAGCAAAACCATTCAGCAGCTATTGGAGAAATATTAATGGACCTTAGAATGGCTAAAAGGATGTCGAAATCAACTGTATTGAACGCATTAGAAAAATCTAATAACGCAAGTACAGTAACTTGTTGGTTATCAATGCCATATCTAATGTCATCACATATTTTGTTAAGTGTTGTTACTGTACTATGGCCAGGACGGAAGCCGGACTGGAAAGAGGACAGGATATTATTTTTATATAGGAACAGATATAACTGGTTGTGCACAATGCGTTCAAGTACTTTGGAAAGGAAAGGTAAGTATGGAAATTGGACGATAGTTTGAAAAGGAAGTGGGGTTGGATATTTTTGGAATAGGGATCACTAGTGCATGACGCCAAGCATCAGGAAATTCACAAGAGGATAAGGAGCAGTTAAAAATGTGACATAATATAGGAAGAACTGCATTGAGGGTTAACAAGATCATGCGTCGGCTTACGTTGTCGCTTCCTGTCGCATCAGATTTGATAGCCATCACATGCCTTCGTACTTCTTCTGCAGTAATAGATGTAAATAGGAAGGGGGTAGTTAAAGGATAAGGAAGCAGTGATAGTGATTGGAGGGTTTTGATTTTAGTATTACTATCCATCCGATTGACTGTTGAGAAAAACATATTTAGGCTTTCTAAATCCATGCAGTTGCTTATGAAAGATGAATGTTTTGTACGCCTGCCACCTATACCCATCGTATCCAGAAATTTCCATGTTTTTTTAGAGTTGTTGCTATCAATGGATGCATGAATGTAGCTACGCCGAGCATCTCTGCAAGTCTTATTACATCTGTTTCGTAATATTTTGTACTTATGTAAGTTTTCATCAGTAGGATTTTTCTTGTATTTAGACTTTGCATTATTGCGTTTGGCCATGAGTAGCTTAATATCCTTAGTCAACCATGGAGCAGGGAGATGTTTTAATTTAATAGGCCTAAGAGGCGCATGAATATCGAATAGTTCGATTAAAAGAGAATTAAAGAGATCTATTTGGTCGTTGACAGACTTAGCGCCAAATATACAATCCCAATCGATATTATTTAGATCATGCATGAATTTTACATTATCTATGTTATTAAAGCATCTTCGCATCACCACTGTAGGTTTAAGCTTAGGTGGACGGATTTTATAGGAGAGGTATATTAAGTCGTGATACGAAAAAGCTTCGGCTGACATTTGTCCAAATGTAGCAACACTCTCTGTTGAAGAGACTATCATAAGGTCTAGTAAGGAAGGCGCACAGCCAGGGAATAGATGGGTTGGATTAGAGGATAGGATTTCAAGGTTGGAACTGTCAATAATAGTTCGGAGTCGATTTGTTCGTGTGCCTTTTTTAATTAAACAAGTATTGAAATCGCCCATTATGATAGTGTGATCAACTCCAGGAATATATTTTTCAAGGAGAGTCTCAAACACATCAAAATAGTTTATATGTAACGTAGGGCTATAAAAAACACCAAGCAAAAGTTTCTGGGAGCCAAACAAAACTTCAATCATTATATGCTCTAAGGATTTTGAGTACGCTGAAGGCGATTTATCTAAAATAGAAAAGGGAATATGACTGCGAAGGTAGATAGCTACACCCCTCCACCCTTTTCAGTCCTGTCATTCCTTATGAGGTGGAAACCTGGCAAAGCATAAGCCGTTGAAGGCAAGCAAGGTTTCAAGAACGTCTCAGATATAAGTAATGCGTGAATGTTTGTAACGTCAAAAGAGTCGAGTGAATCTGGATAATGGGCGGGAATACTTTGCGCATTGATGTGCACGACATTAAAGTTTTTGAAAAAGGAACTAAGTTTGAGGTTTAGCAAGGAATTAAGGGGCTCAGGATCGGGAATGCTGTGGAAATTGTCTTCGGATGCCGTTGAATTACACTGGTGAAATGTGCCATTATTTGTACTTTCACTACTCGAACTGATATTATTATACATGATAAATAAATATATATATTTATATATATAAATATGATTATACTTAAATTAATAATACAAATAAATAATAAATAAAAAAAATAAAATTGAATAATATAAAAATAAAAATAAATGAAAATATATATAATGTAAATATCATAAAATATATAATATAATATTATTTATTTTATCCAATTGTCTCTGTCGGGAACGCTGTAAGGCTCCGCAACAACCGCCACCTGAATAGACCACTGCGCCAGGCTTTGGACCAATAAGTAACCATAATTCCACAGCGGTAGAAGACAGGCAGGTTAGTCCTCATCAAGAAGAAGGGTCGCCCGGCGGATTCAGCCTCCGCCTACAGGCCCATCGTGCTCTTGAGCGAGATCGCGAGGCGTTCGACAGTGGATGCCATACTGGAGGTGAAGTCTCATGCGCAGGATGCGGTGGTCCGAGGCGAAGGAGTTTTGGCGGTGTCTTTAGACATCGCCAACGCCTTCAACTCCCTGCCCTGGCCCTGCATTAAGGAGGCACTTATATATTACCGAGTGCCTCCATACCTACACCGCGTCATCGGGGCTTACCTGTCCGGGTTAGGTCTGTGATCTTTCCGGCTCCAGGAGGAGGATGGCAGGAGTTTGGGGTATCGGCCGGTGTTCCACAAGGATCGGTGCTGGGTTTCGATCTGGAGAACCACTATTTAAGAAGTCAAATCATTTTTCCATATATGATATTAAATTTACAGTGACTGCTGCCTCCCCAAATAGTCATCCTGAAGAAATTACAAGAGCTAATAAAGGTCATGTTACAGAAACTAAAATCAACTTGTTATTGCTAGAAATTTTTCCCACCGAGTGACCTGCAGGCTGACCTGCCGCCTCGCAGACAGGGCAGTGCGGTGCTGCCGAGCACTGGTGTTGCTTGTGCCCTTCTTGGCCGCACCTGAAGCACTGCAGACTCCTATCGAGTGCACTGCTGCATTTTGCTGCCACGTGTCCAATGTCGTGACAGCGGAAACATTGTAGGGCTCTTTCTTGCAGCAGATGCACTCGCGCCGAAACAAAACCGACCAAAAGCCGTGAACCACCGACTTTCTCCGCTGCCATAATAGGGCAGCGGACCCACGCTGTGCCCAGTCCACTGCGGTCCTGCCGAATCTCTCCCACCTTAATCAACGAGGCATCGCAGCCACCTACTCGGCTCACGGCTAGTGCCACCTCCTCCGAAGTGGCAGAGTCGTCCAGTCCACTAACACGCAACTCTGCACACTTCATTGGTCTGGCGACCAACACATCGTCGGCATTAAACACCTCTCGTAGGCGCTGGGCCAGAGTATCCGCCTTCTCACCACTGTTAGTGCCGGGTAACTCTAGAACCCTGGCACCAGTAGAGGCAACCCTGAGACGTAGCTCCTCAATGCCCAGATCTTCTAATTTGATCGCCTGCTTGACCCGTGTTAGCACGTCTTTATAGGTCATTTCCTTTGTGACAGCGGCCGGCTTAAGAATAAGCGTCACTGCCGCAGATCGCGGGGGCGCAACGTGGGCTGCTTAGGAGTTGACCTAGTCTTCCTCTTCTGAGCAGGCTTCTGCGTGGCTGCTACTGTCGCCTTTTTCGTGCCCTTTCGCACCACGACACTCCAGCCTTCGTTTGTGTCTGCCGGGGCGGGAGGCAGTGGACGAGACTCCGCTGGTGGGGCTTTCTGCCCACTCTTTTTGCCTTTGCCCTTCTTGGTGCCCAGCTTCTGTGTCGGGCCAGGGTTGGCAGGCGCTGCCAGGGTCGTCACGGGAGGCCTCTCTGAATCTACCTTTAAGACGGTCGCCTGGCGCCTTCTATCCGCCGCCAAAAGAGGACGAACTGGCTTTGCTGGAAGGAGCCTGTCCTCCAGCGCTGCCAGTCGCGTGTTCAGTAATGTGCCCACCTGCACCATCACTGACCGCGCCATTTCGTCCTCCTTTCCCTTTCGCTCAGGAGTCTGTCGCACGGCCCGGGAACGCTCGAGCTCGGCCTTCATCGACGACATCTCCTTGCGCAACTCCGACAGCTCCTGTGACAAGCGATTATTCACCTCCCGCAACTGCGTGACCTCCTCGCTAGCCGATTTATTTACTAGAATCATCACGGCTGCGTTGATGGCGCCAGCGGCTTCCTTAAGGGCTTTCGTAAAAGTACCCTTAAGGTTGCCGGACCTGCAGGCCACTTTGTTGATAATGGCCAAGCTGTCCGCGACCTGGAGCTGCAGATCCTGCACCAGGGGGCCATCCACCTTAGGTCCCTCCAAATCTGAGAGCCTGGAGTTTGCTCTCAGTTGGACCGTCTCATCCAAGCTTATCACCTCCTCCTCCGCTTGGAGCCGAAGTTCTCTTCTCCTCGCCGTGGTAAGCTTCTTTGGCTTCTCTTGCTCTTCGTTATCGGAAGAGCCGGAGTTATTGTTTTTACTCCTCGTTCTCTTCCGATATTTGGAGCTCTCTTTCACCGTTGCACTTTGAGACTCCATCAAGACACAGCTGTCCGTCTCGGATTCAGATGCCGCTCGAAGACAACTTTGTGAAGGCGTAGAGCACGACCTGGACCTCCGGCTGATTGCGGAGGCGATTTTCGCCAAGTCCGGCCGCTCTACTCTCGCGTCTTTGACGCTTTCGCCCGCTACGGGCACCACAAACCCCTCATCATCTTTTTAAAAATTTTATTTAATTCCATATTGTTCCCACGAGTATGGGGGAAAAACGGTCCATCCAAGCAGTGCCCCCTGTACTTGGATAAGCCTAATACGCCACGGGTGTCGGCCGGTACCCTGGCGGGACCAGCAGTAGCGACTGATCATCCCATCAGCCACGCACCCCTCACGCTGCCGCTTGGGTTGGGGTAATTTTTTATAGAGGTTTTCATCCTCGCAGCCCGGCCGGTAAAGGCAAGACCCTCAGTTCCACTCGTGATTACGAGACATGACCGCAACCACGAGTGGAGTTCCGATATAGTCGGCGCTGGCACATATGTATGCACCTGCGTGGAGGTATTGTGAGTACACACCACGCACGCCCTCCCAGTTCCTCGCACTGTGTCCTCTGCTAATCAGAGGAACACGCGGAAGAACGCCGTCGCGTCGGATTATTCGCCGACGAGCAATCATTACCCAAGGACGGATCCTGTGGGTAATAATTACACGTCGCCCAGGATGCACCGGTACACTATGCTGCTCGTCCTCCCGAATGACAAGCATTCGAAAAGGGCCAACAGCAAGCGCACACACGTGGAGGTTATCCGACTTCGCACCCCACCGTTCTCAAGCCATGAGCCAACATAACTAAGTATAAAGTGTTTATTTGTGTTTTTTTTATTATTATACCAGACTATTATTATTATTATACCAGAAATGATTCACTGTTTCAAAATCATTTGGAAGTATTTATCTTTAAAATTAAGTAATAAACTTCCAATTGATTTTCAAAGAGTAAATTTTTCTGGCTTTGAATAAAAATCGATTTATTATCCAAATTTTGAATTTCCCGCCGATATCTGAGGCGGTAAATTTTAAATATTGTTTCTGGTGGACACACGATAGATGGCAGCAGTGGCGTTTTGTCCCCCATTTTTTTGTATGAAGTGAACATTCTTCCCTTTGGGTATATGTGTTCTGTGGTTGATGCTAGTGTTGTCGTCGATTTCGGTGTTCAAATAGAATTTTGTAATAGTTTATTGGTTTATGTACGATTTTCGAGTTCGAGTACGAGTTGAGTTCAAGGTCCGCGGGTAAATTAATTATACTATTACTTTTACAACTTTGTTTGTTGTTGAGTTTGGACTCGTTACTTGTGTTGTGTGATATTGTGTGTTTCGGAAAGATTTTTAGGGCTCATAATGTCTTCAGGCAAACATTGCATAAAGAAAACCCTGGCTACAATGGTATCAGACTGATTCCAAAATTAACGGAAAGCCATGTGTTAAACAGCACGAGCAAGACCATATGGAATATTTCTATATATTATCATATACTTATTTTAGTACTGTTAAATATCACTAGCAACACTGTATAGAATTATTCAATTTCCTGTTGAGTAACTTTTATTTTAAGACCTATAAACAATATGTTATTCTCAATTCAATTATAGCTAATAATTAATTCATCACACATTTATATAATATATGTATAAATACATTATATAAAAGAGCAACTGTTGAGTTTCTTGCCGGTTCTTCTCTGCAGAACTGCCTTCCGAACCGGTGGTAGCTTCTTTTTCTTTATATGTTCATTCGACGATTCAAAGTGCTCATAAGAGATTATTTGAATAAATAATATTTAGAATACTTTAATGATTGTACAAATTTAACATATAAAAGTTGCTCATTTATTGTATAGACTGGTTCCAAAATTAACGGAAAGCCATGTGAACCCTGAGTAAATTAACAGAATGCAAAAAATGCAATGCAAACTTAACCTTTAAGTTAGCTACTCAAATTTTTAGCCGTACAGTGGCTTCAAACGTTGCAGGTAACAATTACTAGTGATTTAATAAATGTAAATTGTTTGTTAATTTCATTTAACTATAATTATATAATTAAAAACTATAACAGTTTTGAACATCTGTACCTCCGTACACAGCATGGAGGTAAAGGTTCATTCCCCACTTCCCATTGAATCCAATTCATTTTTACTATTGCATTTAAGGTTGATAGAACAATAGTTAAATTCCTCAAGATTATTTGGTTAAAAAGTTGTTATACCATTTTTTTTATAATGAAGTTATATAATATTCTATGCTAAATTAAAAAAAAAATATATATTAACAACTTTTTTCAAATTTGTGAGCCAACACATAATGACAGAATTAAAAATCCAATATGAAATACCATAGTTTATCCCATTCTTCATAATGTGAAGTTTAAATTATTAACATTTTATTAACATCATTTTCAGATAAAGGAATTCTACCTGCAGAATGTAAACAAACGGCTGACCTTATATTATTTTTGGGCAATATTTTTGACTCCATAAATGACAGCAAAACGGAAATTTTTAATGTGAAACCATTGCTTGGTACAGCCACACCCAAGTCTGTGCACAATAAAATATGGACAAAGGCAAAATTTATATTTAATTCAATGAAATTTCAAGCAGTGGAAAAGTAGAATCTGTTCTCACTGTGTCAAATTGGGTGTGGACCCTGAATGGAATTCAAACATTATAAAAAATTAAGGGTTGAGTACAACAATAACTCAGTGTGGTCGCTCTGGTGTCGAGGCAAAGCGCGGCGTTGAGTTCTGCCACTCAACACGCAATGCCTCCAAAATTTGGCAGAAAGTGGGGAACGGAGTGTCTTAACTTTAGATTCCATCTGCCTACCCTGCTGTGTGCGGATATAGCGTGAAGCTAATTTAATTTTAATTTAATTTAATTTATATTGTGATTCGGTGCTTGATGTATAACTATTGTAAAAATATCAATAGGATATTGGCTGGGAGAAAGCAAATTGATGATGATAGTGATAAATTCCAAACAAATGCAAAGAAATTCAATAAATGTTTTAAAAGACCTAGTCTTATGTCATTTAAGACATATATACTCTAATGTTATTTGATGATGACATATAATATAATTTCAATAATATATACTTCAACAAAAAGCAATTGATTATGCACATATGGTATTTAATCTTTTTTTAAATGGCCAATGTCTCGGAAACGGTAAAATTTCAGTGCATACTATATGGGGTTAAAATAATACACCGTTTGGCCCTATATAGGGCCCAGGTTCGGCCTCATATGGAGTACTGTTCTCACCTCTGGGCTGGTGCACCCCAGTATCAGCTTAAACCATTTGATCGCATACAACGTAGAGCCATTCGAATCATTGGGGACCCAATGATCTGTGAAAGGCTTGATACTTTGGCTTTGCGTAGAGACGTTTCCTCGCTTTGCGTTCTCTATCGCATTTACCATGGGGAGTGTTCTGAAGAACTGTTTGACCTGTTACCGGCCGCCGAATTTTCTAACCGCACCGTACGTCATCGGCTAAAATATCATCCACACCACCTGGATACGTGGCAATCCACTACTGTGCGGTTTGGTAGGAACTTTCTTCCACGCGCCACGGAACTGTGGAATGGCCTACCCGCGGCAGTGTTTCCAGGTCGATATGACATGGGTACCTTCAAAAAGCGCGTCTTTCTCCACCTTAAAAGGCCGGCAACGCACCTGTAGCTCCTCTGGTGTTGCACGGGGCCGTGGGCGGCGGCAATCACTTACCATCAGGTGACCCGAACGCTCGTTTGCCTTGTCCTTTTCCATAAAAAAAAAAAAAAAAATTATACCTACTCTATTACCTATATCAGGTTGTCTTTGTATCTAATAATCATGCTGTATATATATTTCATCGTAAATATTTAAAATAATATTATTGAATAAATTAAAAAAAATAATTTACATACTGTACATGTATTTTATTTTCGTATACCTTTTCTACATCCACATAATATGTGCAACAAAATATACATTTATACGACGGTATATATATTAGCATACACATATATATACATATATGTACGTAATTGTTTTGTATAGTTGATACTCAGACTTGTAGATAGCGTTGATCCATGTTACCACTTTTGATGCCGAAGTTTGGTCTCTATTATAGTATATAGAATGTACTCTGTGCATTATGTGCACTAAAGAATCTAATCCAAGACACACAATTTTGTACAGTACAAATTATTCCATATACAGTTGTAACAATAATAGTAAAAATGAATTTACCGGAGGAATCTGAGCACAACTCAACGGAAAAATGCATTAACTATTACAAAAATACGGTAATTAAATTGATAATTTGATAACAACAACAGTATCAATAGATTGTTACGCGCCACCTGGCTCGTCGGCAACTCTCGGGTACGCTGTCGCCGCGCGGTCGGAGAGGGGCTTGGCGGGAAACGAATGACGCGGGATATTGTAAAATTTGGGCGGGAAAATTTTTTTGCGTTGGAGTAAGCAGCAGAGTAGATTGTAATTAACATTATTGTAAGAATATACATAGCTATTGGAGTGAATAAGTGTTTCAATATCAACTTTTTCCGTTACATTCAGAAGTGGCATTATTTGTATACATATACGTATACATATTGAACCCAAATATGAAGAGACTTACGCCGAATAATAATAGTGATATGGTAAAAAAAATCGAGACATTCGTCCTGTTATATACAGGGTTTGAACCCTAACATGCAGCATTGCATTAGTTTAACGCTATGTACTATTATATCATTAATATAAAAGTACTCTTCGAGAGACGCGCAGTTAGTCTACCCGGAACTCTCATTACAGCCACACATTCTCCTATCTCCGCTGTATCTCCGCTGTATCCATTGTGACTCAATCCTATTAAGTGTTATTTTAAAATTGTGTTTTAATTTCTACTAAATAAATGTAGTGAAAAATAATAAAATCTTTTTTTAAAAAGAACTCTGAACGGACCCATATAACATTTGGTGGCAGCTGTGAAGGGATACAAATTTTTAAGTATCCTCGGGTCTCCGTATCTCCTAGTGAATCAGTGAATTATGAAAGTGTTCTAGTGAAAAGTGTAGAAATTAAAAGCAAAAGTGATGGAACAATTCCTGTAATTCTAATCAGAGAGCCAAAACAAGCTCTCAATCGCCAAGCGATCTTCGCCGTTCCCGTCTAAGTCCTAAGAACTTAATTTCATCGTAAGTGCAACAACACCGTTCGCCGTATCGTCGCGTCGCATCCACCCACGGAATTCCAATCATCATGCATCTGTACCTTATCGCTGCATTATTGTAAGTCGAACTGTATGAATTTATAATATTCAATTCCATTGTTACAAATCATTTATTGCTATTACTTTTATAATTTTTATTTAATTATTACTATGCCAAAGTCTGTTAGAGGCGAAACCGAATTGAAAGTGGACATCCACGAACTAGATAGACCAAAATCGCCAATTATATCTCCAATAATAAAACAAAGAAAAAAATTGAAATGGATATTAACACGTTATTTAAATTTATTAAGCCATACAATGGCAATCGCGAATGTTTAAATTCTTTTATTATAAACTGTAACAATGCAATTGAACTGGCGTCTGAAATACAAAGACCTATTTTACTTAAATTTATTTTGTGTCAATTGGAGGAAAAAAGCTGAGCTCGCCTGTTCCATTAAAGAGTTTAGTACTTGGGAGCAACTTAAAGATTTTCTCAAAACGCAATTTTCCGACAGAAAACATTATTCACATCTTTTAACCGTACTTCAAGAAAGCAGGCAAGGTCAGACAGAGTCCGTTAATTCATGCTTTAAAAATAGAGACATGTTTATCGCAATTGCTCACAGAAATTTCTTTGTCAAATCACAAGCTCTCTGAGATTCCTGGGCGCACAGCCGCCATGGAGGATCTCGCGTTGCATCATTTTATAATGGGTCTTAAACCTAATTTGTCACTAACCTTAAGATGTAAATCTCCAAAGAACTTAAACGAGGCTATTAATATCGCTATTTGTGAAGAGCGTATTATGCAATCCGTCTATAAAAATCGATCTGCTATTTCTACATTTAATTCTTCTACAAATAATTATCAATCGAAAGAGTCATTTTCAAAATCAAACCCGCGACCTAGCTCACAAAGGACCGACAAACCAACCGACCATCGTAACTTTGTTCCTGGTAATTTAATATGTCGTTACTGTAAAGCAGTAGGTCATACCATTGAAAAGTGCCGCAAACGTGAATTCAATAATCGCAATCGCCCAAAGCAATTCATTTACACCTCAATCACGTGTAAATCATGTGACCGAGACCGATGATTATGGTCGAGACGAAGTTGACGATTCAAAAAACTGAAACATGTCTCGTATCGGTGTCGTACGGGACACCAAACTCTTATGAAAACCGGCACCACTGCATCCACTGAATCCGCTGTTCTCCACTGTATCGACTGTACCCACTAGTTCCGTGGTAGTCACTGCATCCACTGTATCCGCTGTCTCCACTGTATCGACTGTACCCACTAGTTCCTTGGCAGTCACTGTATCCACTGCATCCACTGTATCCGCTGTATCCACTGCATCCTCTGTATCTACTATGTCCACTGTATCTTCTATATCTCCAGTACCTGAAAAGGAAACTAAAATATATGAAATCAGTTCTAATCCAAATAAATACTCTTACCTCATGTCCTTCTTTATTCCTCTGCATCAGATATTCCGTTATTTCTTTTAATTGACTCTGGATCCTCTGTTAGCCTTATAAAATCTAACTCTATTCAAAATCCTCAAAACTTAGTAAAAGAGAAAATAAATCTAAAAGGAATAGATCCTGTTAAGTGTACCACAAAAACATCTGGACACTTTCAATTAAAATTAAAAATCTCTGATTCTCATAATAAACATATATCTTATAAATTCCACGTCATAAATGAAATAGACCTTCCCTATGATGGTATTATAGGGACAGATTTTTTGAATCATTTTGGTTGCAACATAGATTATACAAGAAAATTTTAAGGATCTGTAATACCAACATTAAACTTTTATATAATGAACCAATTTATTCTATTCCTGCTAGAACAGACATGATTGTCGAATGTTCTGTATCCAATCCAGAGATCCAAGAAGGACTTGTACTAAATCAAAATAAAATCAAGGATCTTCTTATTGCAAATTGTCTCGTTAAAGTAAAAAATAATAACAGAATCAATTTATCTGTCGTTAACACCTCTGAATCTTCTATTTCCTTAAATTCAAATCTAAATTTACTCTAATTCCATGTGAATCCTTGTCTACCTCTCAAGTTGAAGATGAATCTAATCAGTATCCTATTAATAGTGTTCTATATTCTAATGCATATCAACGAACTCAAGAAGTATTAAAACAACTTCGTGTATCTTATTTAAACTCAGAAGAAACTGATGCTCTTTACAATCTTTGTTCCTCTTTTTCCGATATATTTCACCTTCCTGGTGAAATACTTACTCATACAAATGCTATAAAGCATTCCATTAAAAACAACTTCTAATAAACCTGTTCATGTCAAATCCTATCGCTTACCTGAAGTCCATAAACAAGAAGTTCAAAACAAGTTAATCAAATGTTAGATCAAGGAATAATAGAACCGTCTATTTCACCATGGTCTGCTCCTATTTGGGTAGTACCAAAGAAAGTAGATGCTTCTGGTGAGAAGAAATGGCGCATTGTCATTGACTTCCGTCAACTTAATGATATTTCCATAGGCGATACTTACCCTATTCCAAATATCAATGAAATTCTAGATCAGTTAGGTTCAAGCAAATATTTCTCTACATTAGATCTTTCTTCTGGATTTCACCAGATTCTCGTCGAAGAAGAAGATAAGCCTAAGACGGCATTCTCTGTACCTCAGGGTCATTATCAATTTACCCGCATGCCCTTTGGCCTTAAAAATGCTCCTTCCACATTCCAAAGGTTGATGAACACTGCTCTATCAGGCCTACAAGGCACCCGCTGTTTCGTTTATTTAGATGATATAGTTCTCTATGGTTTCGATCTTAATTCTGCTATTAATAACTTAAAATGTGTATTTACTAGATTAAGAGAATTTAATCTCAAGTTACAACCCGATAAGTGCGAGTTTTTAAGGAGGGAAGTTGCATATTTGGGACATATTATAACTGAGGAAGGTGTTAAACCAAATCCTGAGAAAATAAAAGCTGTAGTAGAATTCCCAGTTCCCAAATCCCCTAAGGATATTAAATCTTTCTTAGGACTAGTCTCTTACTATCGTCGATTCATTTCCGACTTTTCGAAAATTGCCAAGTCTCTTACTAAACTTCTAAAGAAAGATATTCCATTTGAGTGGCAGAATGAACAGCAAATCTCTTTCGATGAACTGAAAAGTAAATTAAACACTGCTCCTGTATTATGCTATCCTGATTTTACTAAATCCTTTATGTTAACTTGTGATGCATCAAATTATGCAGTAGGCGCTGTCCTCTCTCAAGGTGCTATTGGTAAAGATAGGCCTATAGCGTTTGCTTCACGTACCCTGAATCGTAGTGAAAGTAACTACAGTACGACAGAGAAAGAACTCTTAGCAATCATCTTTGGCTGTAAAACTTTTAGACCTTATTTATATGGTCATAAGTTTCAAATTATAACAGATCATCGCCCTTTAAAATGGCTTTTCAATCATAAAGATCCTTCTAGCAAACTCCAAAGGTGGAGGCTTAAGCTAGAGGAATATGAATATGAAATAATATATAGAAAAGGCAAACTAAAATAATGAATGTAGTCAATCCAGTAAATTGGATGGAGGAGGAGTTTTAATAGCGGTGTTAAAAAAGTTTAAATGTTATAGAATCAGCTCGTGGGAAACCAACTGTGAGGATATCTGGGTCAATGTAATTTTAAATTCAAAATCTTTTTATCTATGTGCTGTATATATTCCCTCTCCACTTAATATTTCCACTCTTGAACAATTTACTCAGAATGTTGAACAAATAATAGTTAACGAACGATCACACACTGTTATTGTTGGCGATTTTAATATATCGTCATTGAAATGGAGTTCTGGTGACCACACTTGTAAATTAAGTTCATGCAGTAGCAGTAAGGCATTGTCTATCATCAGTGACTTTATGGCATTAACGAATTTGTCTCAATTTAACTGCGTCAATAATGTTTATGGTAGAGTATTAGATCTTGTTTTTGGTACAATCAATAACATTAAGGTGAAAAAAAGTAATTTCTCGGCATGCCCTGTGGATAACTTTCATCCACCTTTAGATATCGACCTTAGAACAGACTACGATGATTCATTATTAACTACAAATACTATAATAAAGCACGATTTCAGGAATGCGGACTATGGATCTATAAACAAATTTCTTCGAGATATAGATTGGGAATCTTTATTTAGTAATTGTGACAATGTAAATGAAATGACTGACATCTTTTACATACAATTACGAAATATAATAGATAAATGCATTAAAAAAAAAGTATTTAAACAAAATTCATCTTATCCAGCGTGGTATTCTAAAAATTTAAAAAGACGGCTTGCGGAGAAAAATAAATATAGAATACTGTTTAAAAAATATCATAATCCGTTGGACGAAATTGAATTCAAATTATTGAGAGAGAGGTGTGAAATTCTCATTAACATAGAATATAAAAATTACATTACTAACGTTGAAAATAATATTATAATTAATCCAAAATTCTTCTATTCATATATTAAAAAGATGCGCTCTAATAAATGTAACTTTCCTGCTTTAATGACTCTGAACGGCGTTTCGTCAACTAATGGATCTGATATTTGTAATCAATTTGCAACGCACTTCTCAAGTGTATATATTTCTCAAAATTTAACAACACTTCAGCCATATAAAGCGACTTTGTTAAATTGCACTTCAGAGTTGTCAAACATAAAAATCCAAGAGAAGGATATTATTGATAAATTAAAATGTATTGATACAAATAAGGGTGCTGGACCGGACAATATACCTCCCTTTTTCGTTAAACAATGTGCTGTCCATCTAGCTAAGCCTCTATTCTTATTATTTAATAAATCTTTGTGTGTAGGTGAATTCCCGTGTTCATGGAAAGTAGCAAAAGTTGTCCCTATTTTTAAGGCTGGTGATAGAAAAGATATTTCAAATTATAGGCCAATCTCCATATTGTCAGTTTTTTCAAAAATATTCGAGTCATTAATTTGTCCAGTGCTCACGTGGCACATGAAATCAGCAATTATTGAAATCAACACGGTTTTATCACAAAACGATCCACTCTGTCAAACATGGCATTAGTTGTTGACGATTTAGCTATGGCGTTGGATAATTCTGAACAGATAGATTGCATTTATACAGACTTGGCCAAAGCATTCGACGTCGTCGATCATAATATTTTATTAAATTAAATTAAATTAAATTAAATTAGCTTCACGCTGTATCCCGCACACAGCAGGGTAGGCAGAGGGAACCTAGTGTTAAGACACTCCATTCCCCACTTTCTGCCGAATTTTTGGAGGCATTGCGTGTTGAGTGGCAGAACTCAACGCCGCGCTTTGCCTCGACACCAGAGCGAAGAAATGGAAATATAAATTTAAGTAAATATTTCATCTCCTCGAGTGGGGATCGAACCCACAACCAGTCGATTTTACAGTCACACTTTGTGCCTGCGCCACGACTGGCCTCAGTCGTATATATGGTATTAATGGCAATCTGATTAACTGGCTTAAGACTTACTTGATGAACCGTAAAATGAATGTAGTCGTAGGAGGATATCTGTCGCAAACGTTTACTGCGACCTCGGGTGTCCCCCAAGGTTCCATTCTTGGCCCCACGTTGTTTGGGTTTTTTATAAACGACATACATGAGTGTTTTAAGCATTGTAGATTTCAATTATACGCTGACGATCTTAAAATATACAAGAAAATTAATAGCATTGACGACTCGTTTAAATTACAGCAAGATTTGGATAGACTTTCATTGTGGTGTGATTATAACAACTTAAAAATGAATCACCTCAAATGTTACATTATAACATTTAGCCGTAAAGTTAAAAATATTAACTTCAACTACTCTATTAATGGAAATATTTTAGGAAGAGTTAACCAAATTAGCGATCTCGGGATTATATTGGATAATAAGTTAAGTTTTTTACCACATTTGGACGACATAATTAAAAAAGCACTCAAACTGCTAGGTTTCATTTTGCGAGCTTGTAAGGAATTTAAAAGATCCATTACCAAATAACGTTATTTAACTCTATAATACGTAGTAAGCTTGAATATTGTTGTATTGCATGGAATCCTCATTATAAGTCACATGAAAACAGATTAGAAAGAGTACAGAAGAGATTTTTACGTCAATTGGCTTACAAAGATAACCTGCTGAAACGAACTAAAAGCTATTCCGATCACTTAAGATTTTATAATGTCGTCTCTTTATCTAATCGTAGAGATTTACTTGATCTTTGCTTCTTACATAAAATTATAAATGGGGTATCGATAGTCCAAGTTTGTTAAATAGAATAGGTTTAGCAGTACCAAGGAACAATTCTAGAAGCCATAATAAAAATAAGCACACATTTAAAGAGCGTTTTTAAAAGTAACTTAGGCAAAGCAGCTCCATTAAATAGAATAGTAATATTGTATAATAGTATATTTAAAAAAGCAGGCTTAGATATATTTCAACAATCCATATCCACTTTTAAATTGCAAACAAAAAATATTGCCTAAATTGTCTTCCTCTTAAATAATTGTTGATAAATGAGAAATTATTGTTTATTTTTTTGTAACTATTTTTTTTTTTAATGGTTAAAATTGTTACAAACTTTTTGTTTTTTTTTTTTTATTGTATAAGTTTTTTTTTTTTTTGGGTGTTTAACTTCAAAGAATGATTTGTATTGTTTGTTCTCTATTTTTAAATTAATTTATGCATGTCAAGTTAGCCTATAAGTGCGGTATACAATTTATGTTATAGTCCTTTAAGATTGTTTTGATTTTAGCATAAGAATTATTACTGTATACAACGTTGGCTTCCTATTAAATAAAATAAAAATAAAATAAATAAAAATAAAATTCCGCTGCAGATGCACTGTCTCGTTATCCTACTAACTCTGCAGTTCCTATTAACATAATAGGTACGCAAGTAAACCCATTCCTAATCTTAACGATCCGCAAAGTCCTACTAATCCTTCTCAAAATACTCAACCTCTACATCCAGAACACATCGACATGGAACTCATTTCCAGTCCACCGAATCCAGATGAGTGGAACTTACCCTTTCTAGATCCTCTATTAGCACCTAATGAACTTCCAGAATCTCCTTTTAATCCTGAAAATCTTAATATTGAACCAGAAAATAACATACACTTACAAATTCACCGACTGTCGATGATCTCCCAACTCCTGATACTCACCTAGAGAATATTCCAAGTCCTAATCTTGACTCCATTCCTACTATTCTTAATGATAATTTACCTATTATTTTACCAAGTCCGGAAACTCCTAGTAGTTCATATTCCGATTTTCTGAAAGCTATGTCCACTGATAAATCAACTCATAATACAAAAATTCATGAGTATACCAATAATTTATTGTCCACTGATTCTAAAACAATTATTTTACCTACTTCCATTGATCTAGATGAAACAAACCCTTACATCGAAGAAGTTCTCTCTAACGCAGGTGATATCGATGATTTCCTTAATAAAGAGAGAAAGTTAAATTCATTCCTTAAACTGGAAACAAATTCTAAGTGTTACTATTTCTTGTTTACTAAAGTTCATAACTTCGATAATCTTCCATATCCTCCCTTTTTTTTTTTTTTTTTTTTTTTTTTTTTTTCGTGAGGAAATCCTTTTACGGATACCAGCCCAAGTGGGGACTCGAGCTGGTTATGTGGGGCTCGCGGACCGGCAGATGGAAGGCCGTCCGAATACCCACTAAAACCTCACGGTGCTCCTCCTCGACCGCCTCTGGCCGCGAGAACGCGGCGGGGGAGCGGCAGGCGGAGTCAGAGGGTCAAGTGTGGGGCACCCTCGACGGCTGCTTGAAGTAGCGCGCGGGATGCGCGCGACTACTCGGGCCAGGTTAGTAGGCGGTCAGCTTCCCCAAGCTGACCGCCCTCTGGCTCGTTAGGGCGGAAGGCGGCGATCGTGTGCCGCCCTCCGGCGACCCGGTCTCTTGCGGCGGATGGCGAGTTCGGCCGAAGCCTCCCTCGCCCGCTCCGCCGACTCCTTCTCGAGCACCACTGCCTCGCAGAAGGAGGAGACCGCATCCCACGACGTCTCACTGCCGGCCATGGCCTTGACCACGGCCGGCAGGGAAAGATCGTCCCCTATGACGTCGCGCAGAGCACGACGTTGAGACGCCCAGGCTGAGCACACCTCCAACGTGTGCTGGGCCGTCTCATCGAGGCAGTCATCGCAGTGGTGGCAGCGAGCGTCGGGCTCCCTCCCAGCGATCCGACACAGGTAACCCCCGAAGCAGCCATGCCCCGTGAGCACCTGTGTGGTGCGGAAGGTTAGGACGCCATGACGCCGCGCTAACCACTGGCGGAACACTGGACGAACAGCCTCGATCGTCAACCGGCCGGCAGATGGTGTCGCCAGCCGGGATTCCCACATTTCCATAGCGGCTTCCCGCTCCTCCTCGGGCGGCGCGTGCTTGGCTAGCCAGATCCCTAGACGATAGGCCCCGACGCCGGCAATATACCGACGCCAGAGAAAGCGCGTCCAGATCCCACGGCATGACTCCAGCCAGCACGCATGCCACCTCACCAGAGATGGTCCGATACCCCCGTATCACCCGGATGGCCATCACTCTCTGCGCACGTCGCAGCAGGGTGATGTTGTGCCGATCCAGGGCGTCCGCCCATACGGGAGCACCGTAGAGGGCCATCGACCTGACCACTCCGGTATACAGGCGACGGCTCGAGGCGCTCGGCCCACCCACGTTGGGCAAAAGGCGCGCCAAGGCCGCCGCCGTCTTCAACAGTTTCGGGGCCAGAGTTGTGAAGTGGCCCCGAAAACTCCACCTGCCGTCCAGAACAAGTCCGAGGTACTTCATGCTCCTGCTGACGTCGATATTGACGCCACCGACGATGATATGGGCATCTGGTGGTGGGCCCTTTCGAGGAGCATGGAAGTATAATGCCTCGGACTTGTTTAGGGCGACTTCCAGCCCTAGCCGCCTAATGCGGCCGACTACCTCAGCCACCCCGGCCGTCGCTAGGACCGCCGCCTCCCGGTAGGTCCTCTGCTGCGCCAAGACCAGCGTATCATCTGCGTAGCAGAGGACCTTGATACCAGCCATGGTGCGACCCCGCAGCACCCAGTCGTACCCGATGTTCCAGAGGATCGGACCCAGCACCGATCCTTGTGGAACACCGGCCGATACCCCAAACTCCTGCCATCCTCCCCCTGGAGCCGGAAAGATCACAGACCTCCCGGACAGGTAAGCCCCGATGACGCGGCGTAGGTATGGAGGCACTCGATGATATATAAGTGCCTCCTTAATGCAGGGCCAGGGCAGGGAGTTGAAGGCGTTGGCGATGTCTAAAGACACCGCCAAAACTCCTTCGCCTCGGACCACCGCATCCTGCGCATGAGACTTCACCTCCAGTATGGCATCCACTGTCGAACGCCCCCTACGGAAGCCATACTGTTGGTCCGAGAGGTCCGGACCTGTCTCCTCCAGGTGATGTTGCAGCCGTCTGGCTACAACACGCTCGAAGAGCTTGGCGATCTCGCTCAAGAGCACGATGGGCCTGTAGGCGGAGGCTGAATCCGCCGGGCGACCCTTCTTCTTGATGAGGACTAACCTGCCTGTCTTCCACCGCTGTGGAATTATGGCTTGAGCCAGACAGGCAGTGAATAGTCCTCGCACTCTGGGCCCCAGTGTGTTCAGGGCCAGAGTAAGCGCCCGGCCGGGAATGCCATCCAGGCCCGGGGCGGTGCTCTTGTGCCGAGATCGGTGTACGGCCTCTTCGAGCTCCTCCTCCTCCACCGGTGGTGCGACATTGTCTTCCTCCTCTTCACGCGCTGCAGGACGGGCCATATTGGGTGGTGTAAAGTTGGCCCGCTGCGGGAATAGAGACGACAGAACCCCTCGGAGAATATCCGGTTGGAGTGTCTGCGTCAGTGGTGGTGACCAAGCCCGTAACCTACCGAGCACCATTCGGTAAGGTGTGCCATACGGGTCTTGGTCTATCCCCGCAATCATCTGTTCGTGCGACTCGCCTCTCGCACGACCAATTTCCTCCTGCAGTCGCGTTCTCGCCTCGACATAGACGTGGTACAGTCGGTCTTCCTCCTCCTGCACCTTCTGTACCCGTCTGCGATAGTGGCTGTACTGGCGTCTCGCGTCAACGCAGATGGAACGCAGTTGCGCGATCTCCCACGACCACCAGTACACTTGTCGCCGCTGAGGGCGGCGCCTGGATCGGGGCATTGACGCGTCACAGATACGCGTCAACGCCCTCTGCGCCCAGGATGCGGCGTCTTCTACAGACGCCAAGCTCTGGGGCAGCCAGGTTTCCACTATCGCGGCCTCCTCCAACAACTCTCTGTCGAGACGACCCAATTGCCACCGCGGTCCGTACTCTCGCGAGGACGAACTAGGGGTTGGTTGCACCGCTGAATGGGTGGAGATCTCGTACAAGATGTAAAGGTGATCCGAGAGAGTCTCCACACCATCCAGCACTCGCCAACCCCGAACACGACGCGCTAGGGCCGGACTCGCGAACGTTACATCCACGACGGATCCGCCCAGCCTTCGCACACACGTGTTCTTCGTCCCCTGGTTGAGGACAGACAAACCGGTGTCAATTACCCACTCTGACAATGTCTCACCACGTGCATCCGTCGTTGCGGAGCCCCACACGCTGGACTTCGCGTTGAGATCGCCCGCGACTAGCACCTCCGCCGGACGAACTCGTTCTAACATTTCCCCCAATCGAATGAGAAACTCCTCGAACTCCGCGAGAATTCGATTGGGGGAAAAGTAGACCCCGACGACAACTACGTCGCCGACAAGTGCCGCAACGCATCCCGCACCTTTCTCAATACGCGAGAAAGGCGGAGAGCCCGCAGCCACCTGGGTGATGAGTGCTACCACCCCGGTGTTGTCGGCGACCCAATTGTCTCTGTCGGGAACGCTGTAAGGCTCCGCAACAACCGCCACCTGAATAGACCACTGCGCCAGGCTTTGGACCAATAAGTCCTGGGCCCTGGCACAGTGGTTTATATTCGCCTGCAACACACGGAGAGCCATCACTTGATCTCCATGTGTTGCACCTCCTCCTGCCAGGCTGGGGCATTTGGCTTGTCCGCTGACCTGCCTCCCCTCCTTCACCCCTTCTCCTCTTGGCATTGGCGCATGCAGCGCTTCCCACCGAGTGACCTGCAGGCTGACCTGCCGCCTCGCAGACAGGGCAGTGAGGTGCTGCCGAGCACTGGTGTTGCTTGTGCCCTTCTTGGCCGCACCTGAAGCACTGCAGGCTCCTATCGAGTGCGCTGCTGCACTTCGCTGCCACGTGGCCAGTATCGTGGCAGCGGAAACAACGTAAGGCTCGCTGTTGCAGCAGTTGCACTCGCGCCGACACGAACCCAACCAGAAGTCGCGTCCCGCTAACCTTTTTCGCAGCTATAACGGGGCAGCGGACCCACGCTGTACCGAGGCCAATTCGGTCCTGCCGGATCTCCCCCACTTTCACCAACGCCACATCGCAGCCGCCCACCCTGCTTATGGCCTGCGCTACCTCCTCCGAAGTGGCCGAGTCATCGAGGCCACTGACCCGTAGCTCGGCACACTTCACCGGCCTCGCGACCAAAACGTCACTGGTGTCAAGCACACCGCGCAGCCGCTGGGCAAGTGCATCCGCCTTTTCGCCGCAACTGGCACCAGGTAACTCCAGAACCCTGGCGCCAGTAGATGCGACTCGGAGACGCAGGTCTGCAATGCCCAGATCCTCCAGCTTGACCGCCTCCTTTATTCGGCACATCACGTCGGTATGTGAGCTCTTTGCTCACTGCAGGCGGCAGCAGAGTCAGCGTCACCGCCGCTGATCGTGGTGGACGCAGAATCCGTTGTTTAGCCGCCTTCGGTCTCGCCTTCTGCGTTGGCTGCTTGGCATGGGCTACTGCCGCCTTCTTCTTGCCCTTATGAGCCACCACATTCCAGCCTTCAGTCACATCGGCCGGGGCGGGAGGCAGAGGGCGAGGCTCCGCTGGTGGGGCTTGAAGGGATTTCTTTCCCCCCTTCTTGCCCTTGCTCTTCTTGGGGCCTGCTTCTGCGTCGGGCCTGGGTTGGAAGGCGCTGCCAGAGTCGTCATGGGAGGCCTCTCTGCCTCTACCCTTTGGACGGCCTCCTGACGCCTTCTATCCGCCGCCAAAGGAGGACGAACTGGCTTTGCCGGAAGGAGCCTGTCCTCCAACGCTGCCAGCCGCGTGTTCAGTAATGTGCCCACCTGCACCATTACTGACCTCGCCATTTCGTCCTCCTTTTTCCCTTCAACAGTGCTCTCTCGCAAGGCCTTGGAACGCTCGAGCTCCTCCCGCATCAGCGACACCTCTTTCCGCAGTTCCGACAGCTCTTGTGTTAAGCGGCTGTTTTCCGCCCGCAACTGCGTGACCTCCTCATTGGCATTTTTTCTGACCAGGATCTCCACGGCCGTGCTAATAGCGCCAGCGGCCTCCTTAAGGGCTTTTGTAAAAGTGCCCTTAAGGTTGCCGGATCTGCAGGCGACTTTATTAATTATAGCTACGCTGTCGGCGACCTGGAGCTGCAGATCTTGAACCAGGGGCTCATCCACCCTAGGAGTCTCCAAGTCTGAGAACCTGGCGTTTGCTCTTAATTGAACCGTCTCGGCCAAGCTTACGACTTCCTCCTCCGCTTGGAGCCGGAGCTCCTTTCTTTTTGCCGTTGTTAGTTTCTTCGGCTTCTCCTGTTCCTCATTATCGGAAGAGCCGGAGTTGATCTTCTTACTCCTGGTCCTCTTTCGATACTTGGAGCACTCTCCTTGCGTTGTTGCGTTTTGCGACTCCATGGAGACACAACTGTCCTCAGACTCAGAGGCCATCCGGGGACGACCTCGTGAAGACGCAGAGCGCGACCTGGGCCTCCCGCTGATAACAGAGGCGATTTTAGCCAAGTCCAGCCGCTCCACCACTAGTCTCGCGTCCTTAACGCTACCGCCCGCTACGGGCACAACAAACCCCTCCTCATCTTTTTTTTTCAAATTTAGATTCAATTCCATACTTGATCCCACGAGTATGGGGGAAAGACGGTCCATCCAAGCAGTGCCCCCTGTCCTTGGATAAGCCTAATACGCCACGGGTGTCGGCCGGTACCCTGGCGGGACCAGCAGTAGCGACTGATCATCCCATCAGCCACGCACCCCTCGCGCTGCTTCGCCGCTTGGGTTGGGGTAATTTTTTATAGAGGTTTTCTTCCTCGCAGCCCGGCCGGTAAAGGCAAGACCCTCGGTTCCACTCATGATTACGAGACATGACCGCAACTACGAGTGGAGTTCCGATATAGTCGGCGCTGGCACATATAAATGCGCCTGCGTGGAGGTAGTGTAAGTACACACCACGCGCACCCCCCCAGTTCCTCACACTGTGTCCTCTGCTAATCAGAGGAACACGCGGAGGAACACCGCCGCGTCGGATTATTAGCCGACGAGCAATCATTACCCAAGGACGGATCCTGTGGGTAATAATTACTCGTCGCCAGGGTGCACCGGAACACTATACTGCTTGTCCTCCCCGAATGGCAAGCGTTCGAAAAGGGCCAACAGTAAGCGCACACACGTGGAGGTTATCCGACTTCGCACCCCGACTTATTTGATCCCTAAAGCAACTTCGCAATGAATTGTTGATAGGAATCACTGGATCCTGTAGTGAATTTGCTATTTCCGATTTCAAGGACCCTTTCGTTAAATTATCTTATACGAAACTTTACAACATCTTGAATTTTCTATTTTATACTAATAATAGTTGTTAAAATTTATAGAAACACTATAATCTTTCCAACGCCCAGTGAAATTCCCAAAATACTTAAAGATAATCATGATATACCTATTGCCGGTCATGTCGGTATAAATAGAATGTATAACCGCATTAAGGAAAGGTATCATTGGAAAGGCATGATAACAGACATTGAAAATTACATTAAAAAATGTTCTCAATGTCAATCCAATAAAGCATTGCGACAATTAAATAGGGCTCCAATGCAAATTACTTCCACTTCCACTACACCGTTTCAAAGATTAAGTCTAGATATTGTTGGACCTCTTCCTGACGCTGGTCAACTCAATCTCCGATATATTCTAACTTTACAAGATGATCTTACAAAATACTCCTTAGCTTATCCCATTACAAACATAACAGCAGAAGAATGTTGTGAATGTCTCGTCCACTTTATTTCTCTTTTTGGAATACCAAAAATGGTTCTCACGGATCAAGGAACAAACTTTACCTCAGACTTATTTAAAAAGGTATGTGAATTCTTGAAAATTAAACCTGTGGTCATCACTTATCACCCTCAAACCCAGGGTGCACTCGAGAGAAGTCATTCCACTCTGAAAGAGTATTTAAAATCATATATTAATGAAAACAAACAGATTGGCACAAGTATGTCTATACGGCAATATTGGCATACAATACCAATATCCACACTACTACAAAATTCACTCCTTATGAATTACTCTTTGGTCACAAACCCTATCTCCCTGACTCCATTTTCCAAGTTGGTCCTGCCGATACTTATCATGAATATATAAGAATGTTGAATCATCGTCTTAAATTCTCATGGGAAAAAGCTGTTGAAAATATTTCTAAATCTAAGGAAAGATCCAAAACTTACTACGACCAACATTCTCGTCATGTCACATACAAAGTAGGTGACCTTGTCTATTTAAAAGCTCACTATAGACTTCGTAAAGCTTTATCCCCTATATGGAAAGGCCCATACAAGGTAATTAAAGTGCATGGAAATAACACCTTATCATTGCTTATCAATCGGCGTCATGTAAAACACCATTTCGATGAAGTCAAATTAGCCGTAATTCCATGCGAATAATTCTTAATTGTCTATTATAGTAAAGTAGTTATAATACATGTATAAGTAGTATTAATAAAATATATTAAAATTCGTTTATTTCTAGTAAATAAGTTATTATTTTTTCAGCGTTTCTATTCAGTCACACCATGAATATACCAATAATTTAGAATTACCTACTAAATTAGATTTAGATTCCATTCATCTTATTATGAATACGTCAAAAGTGACATGTTATTTTATGAGTAATAGAATTATTTTTGTGTTAAGTATACCTTTAGTTTCTAATAAAGAATATACCCTTTATCATAATATAGCTCTACCTGTACCCCATAATTATAATAATCCTGATTTGTTCAGTCTCGTTATTCCAAACACGAATATGTAGGTATAACAAGAGATAAATCCTATTATTGTGAAATGGACTCACTCTCTAAATGTACATTAGTTTATAATAAATATTATGTATTTGAAGTAGATAATATCTACATATCTGACGCACACCCTACTTGTGTAATTGAATTATTAAACAGAGCTTCTACTAAGATACCAGAGCAATGTGATACAAAATTCATCTACGGAAATGTAGACATTTGGAAAAAATTGAATGGTAATAGTTGGATTTTTGTTCAGTCTAACTTAACAAAGGTTTTTATTGATTGTTTAAATTCCAAACCTATAGAAATTAAAATTTTAGGAACAGGAATTTTAAATATTCCAGGTTTTTGTATAGGACATTGTAAGAGTAATATTTTGAAACCGAAATTTAATTATGTTAATTTAACATTACCAATTATTAACGACGATTTTAATATCATAAATGATCCATGTTGTAATTTTGAAAAACTAAAAATAAAAACGAATAATTTGCTTCCAGTAACTCTTAAAGGTACAGATCTTGATGAATTGATTAAGAATAAAAATGTATTATCAAATTTAATATACGATTCGGATTTTGAAGTAAATACACCTCATATAATTAAATGTGAAGCATATTATTCGACAACTGTAATAATTACTACAATAACTATTTTAATTTTAATTTGTTATTTCTGTAAAGGAAAATGCGTGGCTTTTAAAGGAAAAATCGAATTAAATCAAATCCGAAATATCCAAATTGAAATAGAACTATACTCGATTCCTTCTCAGCCTCGATTGAGGACTACTTAAATTAAATATAAAACTTCACGCCTTAACCGTGTAAGTTTTTACTTAAACGGGGGGTTGTTATATACAGGGTTTGAACCCTAACATGCAGCATTGCATTAGTTTAACGCTATGTATACATTATATCATTAATATAAAAGTACTCTTTGAGAGACGCGCAGTTAGTCTACCCGGAACTCTCATTACAGCCACACATTCTCCTATCTCCGCTGTATCTCCGCTGTATCCATTGTGACTCAATCCTATTAAGTGTTATTTTAAAATTGTGTTTTAATTTCTACCAAATAAATGTAGTGAAAAATAATAAAATCTTTTTTTAAAAAGAACTCTGAACGGACCCATATAACAGTCCGAAGCAATTACGAGCGCGGGAAAATTTTGTGTAGATGAAATTTTAAATGATTGTAATCAAAATGATTCGGAAGAAGATAATATTCATCCTAATGTAATACTTGAAAAGTTACTAACTACCAAATTAGAAAAATGGTAGAAAAATTTTGTACTCGATCAAGCCCAGCAAAGAATGTTTCGGGAGAGAAATTATACCTAGTTTTGATCCTGATGACTATGACATGAATGTGAAAAACTGGTTAAATAAAATTGATCAATTGGGGTTAGTGCATAATTGGGATGATTATTCAAAAATTGTAATAATGCAAACTCGCCTCGCCGGTCAAGCACAGTTATGGTTTACGCGATTAGATGAATACGACTATACTTGGGAGCAATGGAAGTCTGCTTATTAATGCTTTTCGAGAAATTTTAAGTATGAAAAAAATAAATATAGAAACTATAACACATTATTACCATGAAAATTGGCTATGTGTCGGCGCTGCCGTTTAAATGACGCTGCGTCACTTTCTTGTTTAATTAAAGGATTACACTAGATTTACAAAATATAGCAATAAGCCTTATTCAAAATCTAAATTACATTTATAAAAGGAAGTGTACATTGGAGGAAAATTATTTTAATGGATATTTAGATACTGGGGCACAATTAAATGTAGTGTCGCTACAAATGGTAAATGAACTTGGTTGCAGTGTGGGAGAAACAGACGCATCGCTAAGTGGATTTACTGGGCATGCAGTGCCAGCTATGGGACTAGTGAGTCTTGTGATGTCAGTTGATGGTTTAGATTTTGATACAACTGCTGTAGTTACACATTTGAAATTACCAGCCGATGTCGATGTACTTATAGGACAACCCATTATTAACGCTCAAGGTGTTTTTTCGTTACTACCAAAAACTCTGCTGTGTTAAAATTCAACAGCATTGAAAGATAAGATGAAAATTCAAACAACAACCACAAACATCAGCATTTGTTGGAGTGAATATTATCGCAAATGCTTCTGGAAACAATGTATGCACAACCACGATTTCACGATCTGCACAATAAAAACTTTGTGGTTCCGGCTACCTTGCTCTCCGGGAAAAGTGGCTTCATTCGCTTATACATTATGGGTCAAAACCAGCTGTCCTTGAAAAAGGGAGACTTAATAACCCGTGCAGTACCATGTGAAGTAATGGAGAACCACATATTGGAGACAAAGGGGAGCAAAGACGATGATCTCGTTCTTCAGACCGGAAAGGTTAAGGTGCGTAATTGTTTTAAAATATTTAATCTGTCTTGGCTTTGAGCCTTCTGAGTTAATATAATTTGCAGAAAACATTCTGTCTGATGCGCTTGCTTACGTACCGTTCTGTCTGTGTTTCTGATATATATAATTCTGTTTGTTTCTGATGTATAATTCTGTCTGTCTGTTTTATATATTAAGTCTGCTACTGCGCGGCATGAACGTTGTTCTTTATATTTAATTTATATTCTATAAATACATATTGTATTATTGGAAAACGGAGTGTCTTAATACTAGGTTCCCTCTGCCTACCGTACTGTGTGCGGGATGCATCGCGAAGTTGGTATTATATTAATTTATTTTATTGGTCTACATCTCTATCTCTATGTGCCGGTTCGTTTCTAACAAAAAAAAAAAAAATCAGCTTCACGCTGTATCCCGCACACAGCAGGGTAGGCAGAGGGAACCTAGTGTTAAGACACTCCATTCCCAGTTTCTGCCGAATTCTGGAGGCATTGCGTGTTGAGTGGCAGAACTCAACGCCGCGCTTAGCCTCGACACCAGAGCGAAGAAATGGAAATATAAATTTAAGTAAATATTTCATCTCCTCGAGTGGGGATCGAACCCACAACCAGTCGGTTTTACAGTCACACTTCGTGCCACTGCGCCACGACCGGCCTCTATTCTAACAACTGTATTCAATTTAATATTTGCGTATATGCTATGTGTATGGTTAGACCATTGGCTCTCATGTCCTGCTTCACGACATCCAACCAGCGCTTCCTTGGGCGTCCGAGAGGTCTCACTCCAGGGACTGACATAGCAAGGCACTTGCATCCGACATAGTTTTTAGGCCGGCGCGTAACGTGACCAAACCATCTTAGGCGACGCTCTTGGAGCTTATCCGCTACGTCACGGACTCCAAGACTACCCCGAATGAATGTGTTGCGTATGCGGTCAGACCGCGTTACGCCGCACATCCATCGCAGCATCTTCATTTCCGTGACGTGAAGCTCCTGAGTGTGCCGAGATAGTGCTGGCCAACATTCGCTGCCGTATAAAAGAACCGGTCGGATGATGCTCCTGTATATCAGACCCTTGAGTTTGGGCGGTATCCTGCGATCGCAGACCACACCAGTGACCTCCCGCCATTTGGCCCAAGCAGCGCTTATCCGGCTATAGACATCGTGATCGATGCCTCCAGACTCGTGCATAACGGATCCAAGGTACCTGAACTTTTCCGACTTAACGGCTGGTTCAGGACCTATAAGGATAGTGCTCGAGTCCGGGCTCCCGCAGGCCATGTACTCGGTCTTTGACACATTAAGTTTAAGACCGCCGTTCTCAAGCGTACCCTTCCACAGGTTCACTCTACGCTCCAGCATCAGTCGGTTCTCATCAATGAGTGCTATATCATCGGCATACATCATCAGCCATGGAGGCTGGTCTTGGATGAGAGCCGAGACAGTATCGAGCACCACATTGAATAAGAACGGACCAAGAGCCGAGCCCTGGTGAACCCCTACTGTAATGTGGAAGGGTTTAGTGTCGCCAACAGCAGTCCTAACTATAGAAGCGGAATCGTGGAAAATTGTATTTAATGAATCTGTACCTTTAAGAGTTACTGGAAGCAAATTATTCGTTTTTATTTTTAGTTTTTCCAAATTACAACATGGATCATTTATGATATTAAAATCGTCGTTAATAATTGGTAATGTTAAATTAACATAATTAAATTTCGGTTTCAAAATATTACTCTTACAATGTCCTATACAAAAACCTGGAATATTTAAAATTCCTGTTCCTAAAATTTTAATTTCTATAGGTTTGGAATTTAAACAATCAATAAAAACCTTTGTTAAGTTAGACTGAACAAAAATCCAACTATTACCATTCAATTTTTTCCAAATGTCTACATTTCGTAGATGAATTTTGTATCACATTGCTCTGGTATCTTAGTAGAAGCTCTGTTTAATAATTCAATTACACAAGTAGGGTGTGCGTCAGATATGTAGATATTATCTACTTCACATACATAATATTTAGTATAGAGAGTCCATTTCACAATAATAGGATTTATCTCTTGTTATACCTACATATTTCGTGTTTGGAATAACGAGACTGAACAAATCAGGATTATTATAATTATGAGGTACAGGTAGAGCTATAGTATGATAAAGGGTATATTCTTTATTAGAAACTAAAGGTATACTTAACACAAAAATAATTCTATTACTTATAAAATAACATGTCACTTTTGACGTATTCATAATAAGATGAATGGAATCTAAATCTAATTTAGTAGGTAATTCTAAATTATTGGGTATATTCCTATAGTTATCAACAAGCTCTCCATATAACTCAGTAGGTGTTACAATTGAAGGATACAATAAATTTTGTTTACTAAACATTATGGAATTAATAATGTCGTCCAACTGAAAAGATAAAGTTAACAAGGTTACATCAATACAGTCAAAGATTATATTTATATTTGATTGAGATTGGATATTATTTAACGCAGTTGAAACATTATTTATTATATATGTAAAATTATTTACGGCCTCGTTTAATTTAGCTTCATTAGATACAATTTTATTAACCGTGTTATTATAATTTGAAAGTAACGAATTTGTTACAAGAATGTTCTGTCTACTGAAGGAAGCTACTTTCTTAACACCATTTAAAACTAGTTCAATTTCGTTGTTGAATGCAAGAGCATCATCTTCGTCTAATGTACCGAAAATATGTTTCATTAATTTACCTATTCCACCAAACCAAGCACTGCGTTTTGATCTGTTATCAAGAAGATGAGATATTGCTTGAAATTGCCTTTTAATATCATTATATCTTAGTAATATAGGTTCAAATATATTAATGCATTCACTATTTTCAATTGCTTTACCGCAAAGATTTCTTACCGTATATATAGTAGCGTTAATATTTTCAATATGTAATTTAAAATGGGAAACGTCTACGGGAAATAGTACATTTAATTGTCCATTGTTTATTTTCAATTCTCCGATGTGATCAAAGAAGACACCGGAACTTGCATTTAAATATTGTGTATACTCATGGTGTGACTGAACAGAAACGCTGAAAAATAATAACTTATTTACTAGAAATAAACGAATTTTAATATATTTTATTAATACTACTTATACATGTATTATAACTACTTTACTATATAATAGACAATTAAGAATTATTCGCATGGAATTACGGCTAATTTGACTTCATCGAAATGGTGTTTTACATGACGCCGATTGATAAGCAATGATAAGGTGTTATTTCCATGCACTTTAATTACCTTATATGGGCCTTTCCATATAGGGGATAAAGCTTTACGAAGTCTATAGTGAGCTTTTAAATAGACAAGGTCACCTACTTTGTATGTGACATGACGAGAATGTTAGTCGTAGTAAGTTTTGGATCTTTCCTTAGATTTAGAAATATTTTCAACAGCTTTTTCCCATGAGAATTTAAGACGGTGATTCAACATTCTTATATATTCATGATAAGTATCGGCAGGACCAACTTGGAAAATGGAGTCAGGGAGATAGGGTTTGTGACCAAAGAGTAATTCATAAGGAGTGAATTTTGTAGTAGTGTGGATATTGGTATTGTATGCCAATATTGCCGTATAGACATACTTGTGCCAATCTGTTTGTTTTTCATTAATATATGATTTTAAATACTCTTTCAGAGTGGAATGACTTCTCTCGAGTGCACCCTGGGTTTGAGGGTGATAAGGTGATGACCACAGTGGTTTAATTTTCAAGAATTCACATACCTTTTTAAATAAGTCTGAGGTAAAGTTTGTTCCTTGATCCGTGAGAACCATTTTTGGTATTCCAAAAAGAGAAATAAAGTGGACGAGACATTCACAACATTCTTCTGCTGTTATGTTTGTAATGGGATAAGCTAAGGAGTATTTTGTAAGATCATCTTGTAAAGTTAGAATATATCGGAGATTGAGTTGACCAGCGTCAGGAAGAGGTCCAACAATATCTAGACTTAATCTTTGAAACGGTGTAGTGGAAGTGGAAGTAATTTGCATTGGAGCCCTATTTAATTGTCGCAATGCTTTATTGGATTGACATTGAGAACATTTTTTAATGTAATTTTCAATGTCTGTTTCATGCCTTTCCAATGATACCTTTCCTTAATGCGGTTATACATTCTATTTATACCGACATGACCGGCAATAGGTATATCATGATTATCTTTAAGTATTTTGGGAATTTCACTGGGCGTTGGAAAGATTATAGTGTTTCTATAAATTTTAACAACTATATTAGTATTATGAAATAGAAAATTCAAGATGTTGTAAAGTTTCGTATAAGATAATTTAACGAAAGGGTCCTTGAAATCGGAAATAGCAAATTCACTACAGGATCCAGTGATTCCTATCAACAATTCATTGCGAAGTTGTTTAGGGATTCAAATAAGTCAGGATATGGAAGATTATCGAAGTTATGAACTTTAGTAAACAAGAAATAGTAACACTTAGAATTTGTTTCCAGTTTAAGGAATGAATTTAACTTTCTCTCTTTATTAAGGAAATCATCGATATCACCTGCGTTAGAGAGAACTTCTTCGATGTAAGGGTTTGTTTCATCTAGATCAATGGAAGTAGGTAAAATAATTGTTTTAGAATCAGTGGACAATAAATTATTGGTATACTCATGAATTTTTGTATTATGAGTTGATTTATCAGTGGACATAGCTTTCAGAAAATCGGAATATGAACTACTAGGAGTTTCCGGACTTGGTAAAATAATAGGTAAATTATCATTAAGAATAGTAGGAATGGAGTCAAGATTAGGACTTGGAATATTCTCTAGGTGAGTATCAGGAGTTGGGAGATCATCGACAGTCGGTGAATTTGTAAGTGGTATGTTATTTTCTGGTTCAATATTAAGATTTTCAGGATTAAAAGGAGATTCTGGAAGTTCATTAGGTGCTAATAGAGGATCTAGAAAGGGTAAGTTCCACTCATCTGGATTCGGTGGACTGGAAATGAGTTCCATGTCGATGTGTTCTGGATGTAGAGGTTGAGTATTTTGAGAAGGATTAGTAGGACTTTGCGGATCGTTAAGATTAGGAATGGGGTTTACTTGTGTACCTATTATGTTAATAGGAACTGCAGAGTTAGTAGGATAACGAGACAGTGCATCTGCAGCGGAATTTAGTTTGCCTTTTCTATATATTATTTCATATTCATATTCCTCTAGCTTAAGCCTCCACCTTTGGAGTTTGCTAGAAGGATCTTTATGATTGAAAAGCCATTTTAAAGGGCGATGATCTGTTATAATTTGAAACTTATGACCATATAAATAAGGTCTAAAAGTTTTACAGCCAAAGATGATTGCTAAGAGTTCTTTCTCTGTCGTACTGTAGTTACTTTCACTACGATTCAGGGTACGTGAAGCAAACGCTATAGGCCTATCTTTACCAATAGCACCTTGAGAGAGGACAGCGCCTACTGCATAATTTGATGCATCACAAGTTAATATAAAGGATTTAGTAAAATCAGGATAGCATAATACAGGAGCAGTGGTTAATTTACTTTTCAGTTCATCGAAAGAGATTTGCTGTTCATTCTGCCACTCAAATGGAATATCTTTCTTTAGAAGTTTAGTAAGAGACTTGGCAATTTTCGAAAAGTCGGAAATGAATCGACGATAGTAAGAGACTAGTCCTAAGAAAGATTTAATATCCTTAGGGGATTTGGGAACTGGGAATTCTACTACAGCTTTTATTTTCTCAGGATTTGGTTTAACACCTTCCTCAGTTATAATATGTCCCAAATATGCAACTTCCCTCCTTAAAAACTCGCACTTATCGGGTTGTAACTTGAGATTAAATTCTCTTAATCTAGTAAATACACATTTTAAGTTATTAATAGCAGAATTAAGATCGAAACCATAGAGAACTATATCATCTAAATAAACGAAACAGCGGGTGCCTTGTAGGCCTGATAGAGCAGTGTTCATCAACCTTTGGAATGTGGAAGGAGCATTTTTAAGGCCAAAGGGCATGCGGGTAAATTGATAATGACCCTGAGGTACAGAGAATGCCGTCTTAGGCTTATCTTCTTCTTCGACGAGAATCTGGTGAAATCCAGAAGAAAGATCTAATGTAGAGAAATATTTGCTTGAACCTAACTGATCTAGAATTTCATTGATATTTGGAATAGGGTAAGTATCGCCTATGGAAATATCATTAAGTTGACGGAAGTCAATGACAATGCGCCATTTCTTCTCACCAGAAGCATCTACTTTCTTTGGTACTACCCAAATAGGAGCAGACCATGGTGAAATAGACGGTTCTATTATTCCTTGATCTAACATTTGATTAACTTGTTTTTGAACTTCTTGTTTATGGACTTCAGGGAAGCGATAGGATTTGACATGAACAGGTTTATTAGAAGTTGTTTTAATGGAATGCTTTATAGCATTTGTATGAGTAAGTATTTCACCAGGAAGGTGAAATATATCGGAAAAAGAGGAACAAAGATTGTAAAGAGCATCAGTTTCTTCTGAGTTTAAATGAGATACACGAAGTTGTTTTAATACTTCTTGAGTTCGTTGATATGCATTAGAATATAGAACACTATTAATAGGATACTGATTAGATTCATCTTCAACTTGAGAGGTAGACAAGGATTCACATGGAATTAGAGTAATATTTAGATTTGAATTTAAGGAAATAGAAGATTCAGAGGTGTTAACGACAGATAAATTGATTCTGTTATTATTTTTTACTTTAACGAGACAATTTGCAATAAGAAGATCCTTGATTTTATTTTGATTTAGTACAAGTCCTTCTTGGATCTCTGGATTGGATACAGAGCATTCGACAATCATCTCTGTTCTAGCAGGAATAGAATAAATTGGTTCATTATATAAAAGTTTAATGTTGGTATTACAGATCCTTAAAATATTCTTGTTATAATCTATGTTGCAACCAAAATGATTCAAAAAATCTGTCCCTATAATACCATCATAGGGAAGGTCTATTTCATTTATGACGTGGAATTTATAAGATATATGTTTATTATGAGAATCAGAGATTTTTAATTTTAATTGAAAGTGTCCAGATGTTTTTGTGGTACACTTAACAGGATCTATTCCTTTTAGATTTATTTTCTCTTTTACTAAGTTTTGAGGATTTTGAATAGAGTTAGATTTTATAAGGCTAACAGAGGATCCAGAGTCAATTAAAAGAAATAACGGAATATCTGATGCAGAGGAATAAAGAAGGACATGAGGTAAGAGTATTTTATTTGGATTAGAACTGATTTCATATATTTTAGTTTCCTTTTCAGGTACTGGAGATATAGAAGATACAGTGGACATAGTAGATACAGAGGATGCAGTGGATACAGCGGATACAGTGGATGCAGTGGATACAGTGACTGCCAAGGAACTAGTGGGTACAGTCGATACAGTGGAGACAGCGGATACAGTGGATGCAGTGACTACCACGGAACTAGTGGGTACAGTCGATACAGTGGAGACAGCGGATTCAGTGGATGCAGTGGTGCCGGTTTTCATAAGAGTTTGGTGTCCCGTACGACACCGATACGAGACATGTTTCAGTTTTTTGAATCGTCAACTTCGTCTCGACCATAATCATCGGTCTCGGTCACATGATTTACACGTGATTGAGGTGTAAATGAATTGCTTGGGCGATTGCGATTATTGAATTCACGTTTGCGGCACTTTTCAATGGTATGACCTACTGCTTTACAGTAACGACATATTAAATTACCAGGAACAAAGTTACGATGGTCGGTTGGTTTGTCGGTCCTTTGTGAGCTAGGTCGCGGGTTTGATTTTGAAAATGACTCTTCGATTGATAATTATTTGTAGAAGAATTAAATGTAGAAATAGCAGATCGATTTTTATAGACGGATTGCATAATACGCTCTTCACAAATAGCGATATTAATAGCCTCGTTTAAGTTCTTTGGAGATTTACATCTTAAGGTTAGTGACAAATTAGGTTTAAGACCCATTATAAAATGATGCAACGCGAGATCCTCCATGGCGGCTGTGCGCCCAGGAATCTCAGAGAGCTTGTGATTTGACAAAGAAATTTCTGTGAGCAATTGCGATAAACATGTCTCTATTTTTAAAGCATATGAATTAACGGACTCTGTCTGACCTTGCCTGCTTTCTTGAAGTACGGTTAAAAGATGTGAATAATGTTTTCTGTCGGAAAATTGCGTTTTGAGAAAATCTTTAAGTTGCTCCCAAGTACTAAACTCTTTAATGGAACAGGCGAGCTCAGCTTTTTCCTCCAATTGACACAAAATAAATTTAAGTAAAATAGGTCTTTGTATTTCAGACGCCAGTTCAATTGCATTGTTACAGTTTATAATAAAAGAATTTAAACATTCGCGATTGCCATTGTATGGCTTAATAAATTTAAATAACGTGTTAATATCCATTTCAATTTTTTTCTTTGTTTTATTATTGGAGATATAATTGGCGATTTTGGTCTATCTAGTTCGTGGATGTCCACTTTCAATTCGGTTTCGCCTCTAACAGACTTTGGCATAGTAATAATTAAATAAAAATTATAAAAGTAATAGCAATAAATGATTTGTAACAATGGAATTGAATATTATAAATTCATACAGTTCGACTTACAATAATGCAGCGATAAGGTACAGGTGCATGATGATTGGAATTCCGTGGGTGGATGCGACGCGACGATACGGCGAACGGTGTTGTTGCACTTACGATGAAATTAAGTTCTTAGGACTTAGACGGGAACGGCGAAGATCGCTTGGCGATTGAGAGCTTGTTTTGGCTCTCTGATTAGAATTACAGGAATTGTTCCATCACTTTTGCTTTTAATTTCTACACTTTTCACTAGAACACTTTCATAATTCACTGATTCACTAGGAGATACGGAGACCCGAGGATACTTAAAAATTTGTATCCCTTCACAGCTGCCACCAAATGTTATATGGGTCCGTTCAGAGTTCTTTTTAAAAAAAGATTTTATTATTTTTCACTACATTTATTTGGTAGAAATTAAAACACAATTTTAAAATAACACTTAATAGGATTGAGTCACAATGGATACAGCGGAGATACAGCGGAGATAGGAGAATGTGTGGCTGTAATGAGAGTTCCGGGTAGACTAACTGCGCGTCTCTCAAAGAGTACTTTTATATTAATGATATAATGTATACATAGCGTTAAACTAATGCAATGCTGCATGTTAGGGTTCAAACCCTGTATATAACAGATCGGAATATCGTCAGGTCCCACCGCTTTTCCGTTCTTCATGCGTCGAAGGCAATTATAGGTTTCGTCAAGGGTTATTGGGGCAATAGGTCCGAGGTTAGGGGGTGGGTCGTGATGAAGACTGCATGGGTGCTGAGTATTCAGCAACTCCTGGAAGCAGCCTCTCCACCACTCCTTCACAGAGTCATGACTACAGAGCAGCGTGCCCTGGGAATCTCTGACGCAAAGACATTTTGCGATATCTTGCGTCGCTTTATCCCGGGAACGTGCCAGCTTGTAAATGAACTTCTGCCCCTCCACAGTTTCAAGTTTATCATACAATGGTGACAAACTCTCACTGCGGGCTCTGGCTACAGCTCTTTTACTGGCATGTTTAGCTACTATGTACTCCAGTCTGTCTTCAGGAGAGTTGGATTGCTGCCACTTCTTAAAGGCATCCTTCTTTTCACGAGTCACCTCCTGCACCTTGTCATTCCACCACCATGTCTCCCTGTCGATGACACGTCCTCCCTTAGAAAGGCCAAGAACTCGCCTGCCTGCCGCAATGATTGCCGACTGAGCTCGATCCCAAGCATCCTGAACAGTCTCGGTGTTAGTCAAAGGATGATGACTTTTCACCTCTGCCAGGAACTCGGTCTGCATCGGTCCATTCAGCAACCACCACTTGATCCGAGGCCTACGTTTCTCGGCTACTTTCTTCTTCGAAGTGACGTTAAAGTCCATGACAAGAAGACGATGTTGGGCCGTTAGGCTTTCGCCTGGAATGACCTAACAGTTAGTTACCCTACCCATATACCCCGTCCCGTCTGGTCAATAAGTAGTCTATTTGAGTTGAGTGGGACCCTCTCTTATACGTGATAAGGTGCTGAGGATTCTTTTGGAAGAACGTATTCACGACGGCTAGATCCGACGCAATACAGGTTCTCAGAATATTTTCTCCCTCTGTATTGCGAAGACCGTGCCCAAAACCCCCGTGAATACGTTCATACGGCTCAGCAGCCTTACCGACGTGACCGTTCAAGTCCCCCCCAACAAAGACCACTTCGGTAGACGGTACAGCAAGTAACACCTCTTCATACTGCTCCCAGAATGTCTCCTTTTCGGACGCGCTACATCCCGCCTGGGGAGCATAGGCACTGATTAAGTTTGTGGTAACGCCCTCAATCAGTACCCTTACTCGCATCAAGCGGTCGCAGCGACGGTCAACTTCAAGGAGCCCATTCTGAAGCTCTTCAGAAAGCACTACCGCCACACCGTTTCTACCGGAAGGTGACCCAGTGTATATAGGTAACCCTGTCCGATGTTACGGGACTTATTGCCCTTCCAGCGAGTTTCCTGGAGAAAGCAAGACCCGACGTCTCATGAGTACATCTGCGAGTTCCCTGCATCGTCCGGTTAGAGAGCCAATATTCCACGTTGCAAAGCGGAGTTTCCGTCTGGGTACTAGCGTCTTTAGCCGTGCCCGTACTTGACACGGTAGCCCTTGCCCACTTGTCGCAGGTGTAGGGCGATGTGCCTGCGCGTCGTTTTGCGGCGACGCCCTAGCCGTACCCAGTCTTTTCGTTTTCGTTCCATGTTATGGCCAGTTGTGGTTTTTAATGGAGCGATTGCCATCTGACCTCCAAAACCCCTTTGTGGGGAGGAAACCGGGGGGAAGGAATAGGACAGATAGAAAAGGGGGAAAGGATAGGCAGAGGGAGAGGGTAGGAAAAGAAGGGGATTAAAAGAAGGGGACACCACTTTTATGGACTGGACGGAGGTTATAACAAGTGGTGGCTCGAGGATCCGGGGTCGCGTACCCGTATGCCCAAGAACAAATAACGGACAGATATATACAAGATTTAATAATGCGATTTTGGAAGCTTGAAGAAGTTAGTTCTGACTTATTTCAATACTCTAAGGAAGAACAGAGTTGTGAAACTCATTTCCTAAAACCACTACTCGCTTGTCAAATGGTCGATTTTGTGTAAGGATACCGTTAAACAAAATTCAGATTTGTTAGGAGATTCATTTAAGCGTGCTGAACGTTGTTTCCTTTCCTTAGAGCGTAGGAATAAAGGTCGTCCTGAATACTTTAATTTATACAAAGATTTTATGCAAGAATATAGAGTATTAGGTCATATGTTTCAAGTTGCAAGTGAGTCAATGAGTAATGGATATTTTATTCCTCATCACGGTGTATTGCGTGAGGACAGTACTACCACGAAATTAAGAGTAGTCTTCAATGCAGTAGTCCGACCACTAGTGGACTTTCCTCCAATGACTTGCAAATAATAGGGCCCACTGTGCAAGATGATATTTTGTCAATTCTTCTTCGGTTCCGTCAGCATAGATATATCTTAGCTGCTGACGTCGAGAAAATGTATAGGCAAATTATTGTACATCCCAATAGGTATCTTCAACAAATTGTGTGGCGCGATGACGTCGCTGAGCCTATGATGACATATGCTTTAAACACAGTAACATATGGCACCGTGAGTGCTCCATACTTAGCCACGCGATGCTTACGGCAAGTAGGTTTGGATTGCCCTGATCCTGAAATCTCACAAATTATTTTGCACGATTTTTATGTCGACGACCTCTTGAAAGGGTCAGATAATTTAGAATATGCGAAATTTATTCGGAAGAGAGTAGTTTCCGAACTTAGTGGCGCTTGCATGCCTTTGCGGAAATGGAAGTCGAATGTTCCCGAGCTTATGTCAGACACTACAACATCTTCACACAATCTTAATATCGGTTCCTCTGCGCCAAGCAAAACGCTTGGGCTAGGCTGGCTGACACAATCAGACGAGCTCTGTTTTCCAATAGGTCCATCGCCTCCATTTGAGTTTACAAAACGTGAGATGCTGTCAATTATATCACAGATTTATGACCTTACTAGCTCCTTGTGTCATTCAAATGAAGATGTTGTTGCAAAGGCTCTGGTTGCAAAAATTAGCATGGGATGAAAAGCTGCCATCTGATATAAAAAACATATGGTTAGAATTTGTTGACAGCTTATCACATTTGAGTAACCTTCGCATTCCCGCCATGTCATTTGCAATGATTATGATTCGTTGGAATTTCATGTTTTTGCTGATGCCTCTGAACGTGCATATGGCGCTTGTCTATATGTCAGAAGCGTCAATAAAAATAAAAATGTGTTTGTCCGTTTATTAATGGCTAAAAGCCGAGTAGCTCCCCTTAAACCTACCACCATTCCTAGGCTTGAACTCTGTGCTGCTGTTGTAGGAACACGCTTGTACCAAAAAGCGCTTAAGTCATTACGACTTTTAGTTCCAAATGTCACTTTCTGGACCGATTCCATGATTGTGTTGGGTTGGCTTAAAATGCTGCCCAGTAAATTAAACACATTTGTCAGGCATCGTGTCGGCGAGATTTTGGAAAATACAGGCAAGGGTACCTGGAGGCATGTTCCCACTAACTGCAATTCTGCAGATCATTTATCTCGCGGCGTTAACTTAAAGACTATTAAGAATTTAGAACAATGGTGGTCAGGACCAAATTTTTTACAAGAGGATGCATCATGCTGGCCAGTCACGGTGAGTTGTGATAAGGTCCTACCTGAATTACGACCGGAAATGTCATTTCTTTCCAATACCTTCACTAATGAAACATCTTCCATTAATCATTTCATAAACTTTATTCGCTTTTCAAATATGTCTAGGTTAATACGTGCAACTGCGTATGCCCTGCGCTTTATTAAAATATGTAAACGCAAAAAAATAATAATTATTTAAATAAAACGGATTTGCAAGATGCTTTAAATTTAATATTAAGAATTTCGCAAAATGAATCATTTCCAGAGTATTTGTTGCTTCTGAAACACCAGTCTTTGCAAAAAAGAGCCCGTTACTCAAATTTAATATTTTTCTTGATCAAAATAAAATAATGCGTGTTGGTGGTCGCTTGGGTAACTCAGAGTATCCATTTGATAAAAAGTTTCCTATTTTAATACAGTCCACACATCAATTCACGAAGTTACTTGTCAAATATGAACATCAGCGACTTAAACATGCAGGGCCTCAACTTTTACTTGCCTCGATTAGAGAACAGTATTGGTCAATTGGTGGTCGTAATCTCGTCAAGGCTTGCTATCGGCAATGCGTACAGTGCAGTCGTATGAAGGGTCAAGTTATTTCTCCCATCATGGGTAATTTACCCAAAAATCGCGTATTATCCAATAGCTTTCCTTTCCAGTCAGTAGGGGTTGACTATGCAGGTAATGCCGCTAGCCGTCAAGGGCGAGGATGCAGACTGGTAAAAGTTTATATTGTACTGTTTGTTTGTTTCTCAACCAAAGCCGTTCATATTGAGCTAGTGGGTGATTTGACCAGCAACAATTATTTATTAGCTTTGAGGAGGTTCATTGCACGAATGGGAAAGCCCTTAAATATCTACTCTGACAATGGGACGTCATTTGTTGTGCTTATAACGACTTATCAAAGTTTTTAAAAGATAACTGTAATTCGCTGTCATCGGCTGCCGCCAATGAACAAATTGAATTTCATTTTATACCGGCATATTCACCGCATTTCGGAGGCCTATGGGAGGCAGGTGTAAAATCAACTAAATTTAAAGCGAGTGTTGGGAAACTGTAATTTGACATTTGAGGAACTTTACACAGTTTTAGTTCAAATTGAGGCAATCCTCAACTCCCGACCGCTTACACCTTTGTCGTCACAACCCGAAGACCTCATGCCTCTTACTCCAGGACATTTCATCATCGGACGACCACTAATGTCTTTACCGAATCCTGATTACAGCGAGTCTTCTTACTCTTCTTACTTATCACTTAACTCGATTCCAGCGGATCGAACAGTTACGACAGCATTTCTGGTCCAGGTGGAGCAAGGAATATATCTCGGAGCTCCAACACAGGATAAAATGGCGTACCTGTAAGAATGCCTTGGTGACGAATTCATTAGTTCTTCTCAAAGAGGACAATCTACCACCATTGAAGTGGAAATTGGGTCGAGTAATTGCTGTATTCCCTGGTAATGATGGAGTTAACAGAGTGGCTGATCAAAACTTCGACAGGAATCGTCCGAAGGTCTTTCAGTAAAATATGTCCACAGTAGCCAACGAGTCTAGTTGAAAGTCCAGCTTTCAACGGCCAGGGGCATGTTCCAGACCAAATTATAGTTTTTAGTATAATTTAAGTCGATAACTTTATTTCATATTATTATTCTTATAAAACATAAAAAAAACGCCTACTATTTTTAAAGAGCAATCATGTTAGTTTTAACGTAAAACATAATGTCATTTTGTATTGACCATGAAACTGTAATGCATTCACAAAATTAACAGCAGTGTTAAATTTTTCATTGGTACCTTCTTTTGCACAAGTAGGCCCTCCTCGTGACTCCCATTGTATATTAGGCATGTTGAAATCGCCCAATAATATTATATGATCATTAGGATGAGCTTGCATTATGGCATTCAAAGAGTCTAACACTAGAGCTAATCATGAGAATGTTGAATGTCTCCAGGTATATAAGCTACACCTAAGTGCTACAGCTCGTCGCTGAAGTAATGTTAAAACCACGTGCACCTATTGTTATCCAAAGTAATTCACCTACCCGTGAAAACTCGCTCCTCAGTTGTGCTTGGTACATCTGCTTAGCGTATATCATAACACCACCACCTATACTTTTATCAGAAGATTTGGTGTCTCGATCATATCTAAAAATATCATAGCGAGGATCACTTATCTCACTGTTTAGGAAACTATTATTTAACCATGTCTCTGTTATAAATATTAAATCGAAATTATTAGACAATATACTTTGATAAAAATCATTAACCTTAGTACGGAGACCACGAACATTTTGGTAATATAATTTAATTGAATTAATCATTTATAATAATATTATTAAAAAGTTTGATTACATACTTTAAATATATATAGAAAATTAAAGTGAGGGAAACATAGTTAATTTTATGGGATGGCAGATGTGTTTGATACTTTAACAGTAAGAAAATAATTGCTTTATTTATAATTATATGTAAGCTAGTAAAAAATGTATAAGTGTGCGAGTTGATGTAACAAGTGTATGTGAGAGTGATATGCATTAAGGGTGCATTAATTCTAAACTTGTTTATATAATAATAATAAAATAAAAACTTGAAAAACGTAATTCTAAAATTAAAATATCGATTTACATTTATCAAAAGAATAAATGACACAGATTAATAATATAAGCCTTCAAACTATTTTTAATAAATCCTTTTCTGAATTTATAGCGATTGCATGTGTTACCTCGTTTTTTCGCACAAAGATGGAACAGTTTTTTGACCACACATTTATAAGCCTTTTCAGTTGCGAGTTGCTTACTTTTTTTCAACAAATACCTGTTCTGTGGCGTGAGATGGTCGTTTACAAAAATTCTATTTATCCTCCTGATATATCTATGTCTTGAGACGTGATACCTCTAGTTTTCTTCAAGCCGGATACGATGCTGTCCTTGAGGAGTCTGTTTTTAAGTTTACAACAATAACTCGTGGCCTATCTTTGATATTTTGTCTTGGTGTAATTCTGCTTGTAAATTCAATATCATGATGGTGCAGAGACACACCAGCGTGCTTAGCAATTTTAATAATAGTGCCAGGTATATCTTCATTATTCAATTCTGGAACACCTATTATTTCTATATTCTGCTGTCTTACCCATTGTTGCTGTTTTCAAAAATTGACAAGTGAGTTCGCTTACACTCTCCTCCAATTTACTAACTTGTGTTTTAAGATTATTATGCTCCGCAATCAATTTTTCATGCTCACTTTGTAATGTATTATGAGAAGTTGCCAAATTCAATAGTTCCGAGGATAATGTAGTCAAATTTTTTTTATTTCCAATAGTACAGTTTGCTTTAATTCCGCTATGATATTGTTTTAAAATCTGTCAATTTTTTATCCAAAATATTTTCAAAATTTTCTATTTGTAGTTCTTTGCAGTTTTTATTCGTGTATTCGGCAGACGGGGATGTTTTCTGTGCGCAGTTAGGACATAAATAGGATTCCTTATACTTCACTGACATCTTTTTAAAGTTAGCATCACTTATTCTTAAACATGCATAATGAATTTTTTCCGTACAATAAGAACACCATATTTCTTCTTTTTTTAAAATACTTGATGAACATACACTGCATTTGGAATTATTGATAAATTGTTTTTTAATAATTTAATAACTTATACTTCTTATATAAAAGTAACTGAGGGTAACAAAACTGTACACTCCACAAAACGCAGGTACTAAACTGTCTCGTATTTATATTGCAAGAAAGTCCAAAACGCCGTGCAGATCGCGGCACTGACGCGTTTTAATCGAACAATGTCTGTAGTTACACTTTTCTTAGAACTATTGTAGAACTTTATTTTACTGATATGATATTATTTATTCACTTAATTAGTTGAAAAATTACGTTAATAATCAGAAATCAAGTTTATTTATTCACTGGTATTGTTCAATGGCTTACATAACTTAAAATAACACGTAATTTTAAATTTATAAGAGGAACGCTTAACAGTGTGTGTAGCTCGTATACGCGCTCGCGATCGAAGAAGAGAGTTTTTGCTTTTGGCTTGGGGGATTTTACTTTTAATGATGCAAAAAAGGTCATGAAGAGAAAAACCAGGGGCAGGAAATTGACCGAGATTTAGAGACAAGATCAGAATTTGATGTGATTATTAGGTCTAGCAGTGTATCAACATTGTTGATGTGGTCAGTAGGATTAAGCGGTAGTATATGTAAATTAAGGGACATTAACATACAGTTAAGTCTTTTTGCTCGAAAATCATCTTGCAAGAGACACGTGTTAAAATCACCTGTGATTATAAGTTGGGAGTAGTTGGCTAAGAGATCTTTGAAAACAATCTCTAAGTTATTAAATAATTACTATTGGGCGGACAGTACACTACCCCAAGGGCAAAAAATTTTACCCCTAGGTTTATTTCTATAAATATATATTCAAAGCACGGGTCAGGCGAAGGAGTTGAATGACAGATGATTTTTATACGATATGTGACTTTTTAAGTATATGGCAACGCCACCACCGACTCTTTCGAGATGATCGTTTCTTATTAGTGTGAAACCAGGAACAGGAAAGCAAGTAGATTGTAGTGAAGGTTTTAGCCAAGTTTCGGAAATCAAGACAGCATGAAAGTTAGTCTGATTGAATGTGGTGTAAAATTTAGAAAAGTGAGCAGGGATGCTCTGCGCATTAATGTGACAGAAATTAAAGTTTTTACGAAACGGTGCAAATACGTTTGACAAAACTATGTCAAGCGACAAACTGGGATCATCAAAATACAAAAAGAGCTGCTGGATAACCCATCATAGCTGAGAGCAGAATGATAAGAATCAATACTTGAATCCATAATACAATATTCAATAAATAAATAAATGTTTTAAAATAAAATATAAATTTAAATAATTACAATAAATATTAATTAGGATTCAGAAGTGAAATGTAAACAACAAGACTAATATAACAAAATACAACTATATGTATAGAAGCTTAAATGACTAAACAATAACATAAAACACCAATAACATTTGACACATATATAGGCATTTACTCAGTGTTAATTATAGCAGCACTTTTAATCAATTCACAATATTTATTAGTTATAAACATTAAAATTACTTAATAACTTGCTAATGATGAGCTAGTAACAATCTAATAACAAATCACATCGAATACAACTGCTAAACCTAATGCTTGCGAGAGAAATATGCCTTCTGGCTTAAATCAGTAACTCTCATAATAAATGAAAAGGCGGGAGCCCAATGTTGACACTGACAGCTGTCACATTGCAGTACTATTTTGACAGTTGATATATTGTAGTACGGTAGTCTCCTAAATCGGCCATTTCTGACCCTGCGTCGTCCCCGACGTAGCTGAATTATTATCCAGTTGCTTGAACGCAGGCTGGTGGATCTCGATTGGACTCCAACTCATTAGAGTCGTTTCGTGGCTGTATTGATGAAAACTCTTCAGAAGAAACATGAACATGACCATATCATGTGATCGTGATGCTTCATCATCTAGAATTTAAACTTTATAAATGTTAAGACATAAACAGACAGGCAATCAAAATTTCTGTAAAAAGAAATATAAAGTAAATAAAAATAAAAAGTTTTGAGAGCTCTCATTTTTAACCCAGTAAAATCTTCTTATCCAAGCATCTACAGTCCAGTGCACCAAACTCTGGAACCTGTGAACAGAACAGTCAGAAGGCGTCCCTTGCGTCTGCAAGGACCAAGCGTCCACCACATTGACCATGCGTCATTTAGAGCCAAGCGCCCTTCACAAAATCTCTCAGAGCCATGCGCTCATCAAGATATTTTCTAAGGCCAAGCGCCTTTTCAGACCGAGCGTCTACTGTACACCATGTGTTTATCAGACCATGCGTCTAATACCCACAAAATGTCGCACGCTTAATCAAATAAAGAAATAACTCAAAAATTGCTGTTTCTGTGATTTAATGATGAAACGCAATATTACGCTGTTAAGAATAGGTACGCTCTAACTGCCGTTAGATTTGAACGAATATGAGCGAAATAAAGATCGTCCCTCTTTTTATTATTAACTCAAGTGAAGAAGTTGCAACCAATAAAACGAATTAAAATATATTATATCCCTTTATTATTAACAGGTGCGTGATATATTTCTTTAAAAAATGGTTATTCTTAGTTTTATTTCGCTATAGAATCAAATATTATCGCTTATTGATGAAACATTTAGACTTAGTGCATTATACTTTTAATTTATCTAATAATCGAATGTGTTATTAACAATTAATTCAGTTTACTTGTAAAACATATTTTAGATTTATAAAATAGATCGACTTACTTCGCTTTATTATAAATTCAAACGTAAAATATATCAAACAATTATATTTATTTCGGTTTAACATTAAAAGGGATTTTATGTCCATTGCCGTATTAGAATATAATTTCTTTTTGTTTAACTAAACTAAAACTTTACTCGACTCTGCAAGGTTATAAGATAATAATTAATAGTAATAAGATAATAATTAATAGTAATAATGATTGTTTTTGGGATACCACCGTTCCATCAAATCTAAAAAATTAAATAAATAAATTAAATTAAATTAGCTTCACGCTATATCCCGCACACAGCAGGGTAGGCAGAGGGAACCTAGTGTTAAGACACTCCGTTCCCCACTTTCTGCCGAATTTTGGAGGCATTGCGTGTTGAGTGGCAGAACTCAACGCCGCGCTTTGCTTCGACACCAGAGCGAAGAAATGAAATATAAATTTAAGTAAATATTTCATCTCCTCGAGTGGGATCGAACCACTACCAGTCGGTTTAACAGTCACACTTTGTACCACTGCGCCACGACTGGCCTCACCATCAAATCTATATTTGAAAAAATTAAATGCCATCATCCTGAGCATGAAGAATCTCATTTTTTATCTCTGAATGATAATGTAATTATGAAGACTAAATGTGAAGATATAAACGACACGCTAAAAGATAGTAATGAAAATATTACCACTACAATACCACAGAATCCTTCAGTAGCTGTGATAAAATTTTGTCAGATTACGATGATAGCACAAAAATATGATTACAGATTGATTAGTTAACGAAAAAAGGTACAACATATTTTTATTACTGATTCACATGTGGTCAATAATCCCCAAGCAAGTCTTGTTCCCGATTATGACAGTGATGATTCTTCCACTATGCTTAATATTTTTGCAAATCATGGTACATCTATCCCTGAAACCAGTGAATGTTTACAAGCATCCACGACATCTTCAAGCTCAAGTAGCTCATCTACATCTAGTAGTTCATCTACATCTAGTTCATTATCGGATTCTGATAGTTCTGAAGGTCAAAAGGGTCAACATTATGAAAACGTTGCGAACACTTCTATCAATAGAGGTTCAATTGATTCAACGGTAACTGAAGTAAGTCCTAAAATATATAAATCTTCTGAAAATTCATGTAAGAGCTCCATTGCTATTTCACCCATTATGACCGACGAAAGTAATGTTGATGTGATGTGATGATGACCCAACTTTTGACTGCGTACAATTACCGAATAAAAAGAAAAAACTAAACTAAACTAAACTAACTTCACGCTTTATCCCTAGCGGGGTAGTCAGAGAGAACGGAGCGCCAAACGCTACGGTCTCTACATACCTCTTTCGCCTCGTCCACTGTCATCAACCTCTTCATACATGCCCTCCGGGGGTCCTCATGCTTTTTACGTGACCTTCCTCCAGTATCTTTGATACTGTGTTTTCGAAGGTCAACCGAGGTTTCCCCCTACCTCTCTTACCACTCACTTTTCCATCATAAATCTTTTTTGCCATTCTTTCATCACTCATTCGTTCGACGTGCCCAAACCAGCTGAGCACGTTCTTCTTCATTTCACCGTGACATCCTCGCTAGTACCTGCCATTCTGTGTACCTCTTCATTGCGGATTCGATCAGCTAAGCTGACTCCGCATAACCTACGAAGAGATCGCATCTCCACAGCATTCATCTTTCTTTCATTCTTCTTCTGTAATACCCACGTTTCGCTGCCGTATAACAGAGTCGGTACCAAAACTGCATTGTGTACGGCCAAACGCGCAGCTGTACTGACGTTTCGCCGTCTCATCAATGCAGCTAAGGCTCCGTTAACCTTGTTACCGGCAGCAATACGCCTTTCCACATCCATCTCGTATCTTCCATCTCTACTGAACATACTTCCCAAGTATACCACCTCATTCACTTGTTCTAATATCTTACTATTTACACTGATCTTGCATTCCGTCCTTTCTTCATCTCTTTCAAAAATCAGAACCTTTGTCTTATTCGCATTGAGGCTTAGACCATTATATTCACACCCTTCTTTCAGAGTGGTGACCAATGCCTGCAACTCGCATTCTGATGATGCAATAAGCACTGCATCATCTGCGTACAGCAGGCAATTCACATTCAGGTCACCTACTTTCACTCCCATATCGCTTTGTTTCACTCCTTGGAGACAGCTATCCAAATACAAATTGAACAACCAAGCTGACATGGCGCAACCTTGTTTGACACCCGATCGGATGTCAAACCAGGGCGACATGCCAGCTCCTACTCGCACACAGGCTGAGTGATCTCTGTAAAGAGACTTTACAGCCTGCAGCAAGGGTCCGTTCACATTGTACCGGGGTAGTATCTCCCATAATTTCGCTCTAACAACTCTGTCAAATGCCTTTTCCAAGTCCACAAAAGCACAGAAAACTTTTTGGTTAACGGCCAAAAATTTTTCCGTAATCATGCGGAGGGAAAAGATCTGATCCATACACCCTCTTCCAGGTCTAAAGCCTCCTTGGGCCTCCCACAATAACCTTTCAGATCTCTCTTGCATTCTTCTCGCTAAAACCTTAGCATAAACTTTACTACCTAAGCTAATCAAACTGATAGCCCTATGGCTTGCGCAGTCTATCTGTGAACCTTTGCCTTTATACAAAGGCACGATGACTGCACCTCGCCAATCGTCTGGGACCTCCCCTGATTTCCAGCATAAATTGCACAAAAACCAGAACAAGTCCAAGACGCGTGGCCCATATTTGATCATCTCGGCAGTAACTCCATCTGCTCCCGCTGACTTACCACATTTCAGACTTCGTATTGCACTCTCAACTTCTTTTACACTGATTCCGCCATCAGCTACATCAAGACTCAGCGTTTGGCTGTTACTTGAGACTGAGGCGTCATCACATTCATACATCTCCTTGTAAAATTCCGCCCATCGCTGCAAAACGTGTGGTTGTTCTGTTAGAATTTCACCGTCCTTCGAAAGCACCCCTTTCATTCTACAGGTTAGCGAGCAACCTCGAGAAGCACTAACTTCTCGCCAGAAAAGCTTCGTGTTTTCCCTGAAGTTGTTCGTTAACCTTTCATCTCTTTCATTCTCTGCCCTTTCACGCTTCATCTTTATCAGTACTTTCGTCTGGTGCTTTTGCAGCTTATACTCTTTCTTTTTGATCTCTCTCATACTTTTATCCTTACCAGAGGCTTTATAGTCCTGCCATGCCTTCTTCTTTCTTTCTACGGCATCTTGCACTTCATCGTCCCACCATTCGTCACGCTTTTTGCTAAAGCCTCTTTTTCCTTTTCCACATACCTCTATCGCTGCTTCCTTCATACAATCCCTAAGGTTCTGCCAGCATACTTCAATATTTCCATTTCCAGATTCACTGCTGTCTAGCTTTTTGGAAACTCTTTCTTGATATTCCTTTCTAGTAGGTGGGTCTTGAAGCTTCCAGCTTCTTATGCGGTAATTCGACTGCAAGTCTGGACACCTCGTGTAGCTGCGCCAACCTGCGAACAGACCCCTTATTCTAGCAACGACTAGATAGTGGTCTGTTCCCAGATCAGAGCCCCTAAACACTCGTGTGTCCATGACTTGTCTTCGAATACGCTGATCCACTAGGAATAAATCAATCATACTTTTCCCTTCCGTTCGCTCCCATGTATACATGTGAATTTGTTTGTGGTCAAACATAGTGTTTGCCACAAACAAATTCCTTTCCTTGCAAATTTCCAATATAAGCTTACCAGCCTCATTTATTCTCTTGTCACCATACTGACCTAGCACTCCCTCGTAACCGCTTCGTGCAGTTCCGACCCATCCGTTCAAATCGCCACATATTATTAACTTTTCATTCCCTCTAACGCTACCTAGAACATCCCTGACACTCTCCCAAAACTCCTCAAGTTCACCTAGTGGAGCTGAGGATACTGGCGCATACGCCACTAACAAGAATACTCTTGTTATCCCCAGCTTGAAGCGAACCCAAAGCAGTCTCGGGTTGATCGCCTTGTATTCAACCACTGCACTAACCAATCGAGAGGACAATAACACACCTACACCTTGACAGCCCCGCTCGCTCTCTGGTACGCCGGCCCAGAAAGCGACCCGACTGCGCGGTAAATTGGTAGTATTATTACCCTTCCGCTTGGTCTCAGTCACGCAGACGACATCCAAATCTCTATCATCCATCACATCTAATAATTCATTCATCTTTTCTTCCATCCCTCCTCTTACATTCCACGTAGCTATTTGTAGCTCCGTTCTCCACCTCCCGCCGTTCCGGACATGGCGTGTTGGGTGGCGGTCCCCAACGCCGCATTCGTCGCCACTTGTCACACCAGCGGGGACGCACTGGTGCGCGTCGCCTTGGGGGGACGCCCTATCAGTGCGCTCTCTCCAGATGCACGTGGCGGATGGAACGTTGCAGCCCTCGTAAGGGCTGGCAGGGGTCGCTACGAGCAAGCCTTCCATCTTGGACCCCCAAAAAAGAAAAGAAATTACTTTTTTAATTCGCCACACACATATATCTACTGATGAAAGATATCATTTGTTCAAGGAGTTCTGGGACCAAGGAGATCTCACTAAACAGAGAACTTACATAACTACTTGCATGGTCGATATAATTCCAAAATATAAGTACACAAGTGCTAAAACCCCTAGAAATCCTAACAAGGCTTATTTTTAATATTAAAAATAAAAAAATAAGAGTTTATTTTCAATGCTACCCTAGATATTTCGGATCGTATGATTTTTACTGTACAAACTAAAGTAAAGGACATGGGCCTTATGCTAGAAGATATGAGAGGTAGACACAGTCACCACTAAACCCTAAATGAAGATTTAGTAAATGACATAAGACAGCGCTACTACTTCCAGACAATACATTAATGGTGGTAAAACTATTAGATCATGATAAAGAATTACACAGCTTATTACAAAATATTTACAACAGAGTTCAATCTGAGTTTTTTTCAGTCTAAGAAGGATTTGTGCAATTTGTGTATGTCATATAATAATTCTATTGATGAAAAAAAGATAGAAATGGAAGAAAAGTTTAATAGCCATATAGAAGAAAGAGCTCTAAGTACGATTCGAAAGCAAGAAGATAGAAAAAATATAACTTAAGATGATAAAGTCGTAATTTATGATTTAGAGGCAGTATTCCAATGTCCAAGAGGTAATAGTTCCGCATTTTACTACAAAACAAAATTAAATGGTTATAACTTCACTTTAACAGAGCTGACAAAGGCATCTTCAAAAAATGTTTATGAACTAACATTCGACTCTTTTTTGGACACCAAAATTTTACAAGAAGAATGGGGCTACAAATATTAAAGTGTTGTTTATGAAAAAGGAATTCCCATTCAGTATATTTTTTAAAAGTTCTTACAAAGATATTAGTTTGCGTGAAATTGATTTAAGAAATAAAAGAAAAAAAATGAAAATGTGTTCACAAATTACATTGCAGAAAGCTTACACGCAAAGATAAGATTTAAGTATAAATAAAAAGAAAGATTTGAAAGATCTTTTATAATATTAAATCTTTAATTCCGTCTTTTTATGCAAATTACTATAGTTCTATTATTGACTAAATATTTTTGAAATCTCTTTTTATTTGTAATAATACTAATTCAATTATAATTATTTTAGTATAATTTTATTCATTAAGTTATAAGTACAATTATAAACATAAACTATTAAAAATATAAACTATAACAGAGTTCTGATTATTTAAGAAGTTGATTTATGTTTGTTACTAATGTTTGAAGTCTAATTTCTTAAGCTATAGTTAATAAAAACTGCCATTGTATTTTTTTATTATTTTATAATTGATTTACTTTCGATAATAATGTTTTGACAGCTTAAGATTACTTATTGGGCCTATGTGTAAGCTGGCGTTTTCTAATAAGATAGACTTGATTTTTATTTCACGTAATATTTTGACAGTTTAAGACTGATTGTTGTTTTATAAAGAAGACTATTTTTGTTACAGTTTAAGACTGATTATGGTACTAAGTTTAAATAGAGTTTTTAATACGTAGATTTTTTTGTTAATTTAATATTGTAGGAGGATTTCGTTGATTAATATAAATAATAAATATTAGAAGTGTTAGAAAATGCGTTTTATTTCTAAGCCAATATAATATTTTAGGAATAACATTTAAAAAAAAACCGTAATATTAAGACTTTTTGTGAGAAACAGTCAAAGTTAATAGTAATAAAGTGACATAACAGCAGCAATGTCACATATTTTTTGTTTTCTTATTGTCAAACTGCAATATTTAGGTTTACGTCAAATCTTTTTTTAAATTATGAAGCAAAAATTTAATGCTAAAGTGAAATAAGTGAAAACTTTTTTTTTCTTTCATGATTACCTAATTATTTATCACACCTAAGTTATATCTTGTGGTGTCTTAACATTACTTATATAATCAACTTTATCTTAGATCCATTTTGTCTCATCAAAACATGAATCAATTGGTATTTATCCGTCACTGAAGTTGATGAGGATGAAACGAAAAACTTTAAACGCCAATTCCCAAAAATCAAGAATTTTGTGTTATTTCTCTTTTTATTAAGCGTGCGATGTGTCCAATGGGACCAAGCGTCCAATTGAACTCAATAAACAAACTGTCACCTGACACCAGTATTATAAATCTAAGCCCTGCCTTTGCTGTCAAATAATAATTAAAAATTAATTAGTAACAGGAATTGTGGAGGAAATGAAAAATAAAATGTCAGTCTGTATGTATGTATGGATGTAATGATTTAGAAAGAAATTGTGCTAAACAACAAAGCAGGAATTAGTAGAATACTGTCAAAATCACTTGTCATCTAAAATTGCAGTACAAGTTTCCAGTCACTGTTTCCCATGCCATAGTCATCATCCTCAAGTGGTTCTACCATCCTCAAGTGGTTCTACCATATGAACCATTCAATAATTAATTGCCTCAGCCTTAGAGAGACTCGGCCTAACCTGACCTCTATTTATAATTCAACCTAAATATTCAATTTCTGTCGATGAAATAAACATTATTGAAGTTTTATGGACCCATACACATACACTTGTCATCTAAAAAGTGCATTACAAGTTTCTGGTCACTGTTCCCAGTGCCGTGGTACCTCAAGTGGTTCTACCATATGAACCATTCAATAATTATTTGCCTTAGCCTTATAGAGACTCGGCCTAACCTGACCTCTATTTATAATTCAACCTAAATATTCAATATCTGTTGATGAAATAAACATTTTTGAAGTTTTATGGAAAAAAATCCTTTTGTTAAGTTTCTTTAATAGATCATTTCAATAAATCTTCTTAGATATTGTTTATTCTTTGAACATATGTACATTGTACCATCTCAGTTAAGACCTATCTGTACCTACTATAATCGTATCAGTCATGCAAGAACAACTACAAAGTCTTCTATGGCCACAATTAAGATTTGGTCAAATTCAATAGTTAAGGTAACAAAAAGTCTCGAACTTAGTAATGGTATCTCTTATTCCTTTTGAGTGAGATAAATATTTAAGAATGTTCGATGATATTAAAGAAACATTCAAAGCACCCCTATCACTTAAAACATCCATAGGAATACCCTGTATCACAGTTGTAGTTAAATCATTATCCCTAGATGCAAAAGTAGACCGTTCATCATACAAATTAACATTGTAGGTATTTTGAAAACTGGACCTATTTTTCTTACTAAAGCTGCAAGTTATACTGTTACTATTTGTAATTTGCTGAGAGACTGAACAATTTTTAGGTATCTTGTACATTATATAACTTATGTCCTGTCTGCACACAACTAAAGCATCTTGATTTAAAATAATTCTGTACTGGACGTTAAAATTACGAATTTCTTGCTCATTGCGGGCAGGCTTTACATCTATACTAATATAATAAAACGGAAGAGTCCGTTTGTGTGTTTAAACGCTAAGACTACTGGTCCGATTTATTTTCTTTTTGTTTTGTATGAAAGACATTCTTTAAAAGTGCTATATAACATCACGATGTAGGTCTTAGTTAAATAAGAAAAAAAAAAAAATAATAATTTGTTAGATCTAAAATAAACTTCGCGACGCCATATATCTATCTCTTATAAATGAGTGACAATAAGTCATTTTGTGACTAAAACATTTAAAATTTGTAAGGTGATTGTAATGTGATTTCATCGATTTTTATTTTACATGTACATTGAAACTTACAAGCGAAAGTAATTTCATCATCAAGGAAATTTAATGAAGATAATCGGTTCGTTTTTATAGCATGTAATTTGGACGTATACTTTTCGAGAAAATGTAAAATCAAAACAATTCAACGCTCTGTTTACGGCCACAAACTTAGACTTGAATATCTGTATATTGGGAGCGCCCTAGCCGCTGATGACGTCCTACCATACAACCATGGTTATGATTGAATGTATTAATCTGTTGGCAAACACAGAATAATAAAAGTATTAAAGGTGGTATACGGGCGAAGCCACGAGTGGGCAGCTAGTATATTAATAAAAATGGAACCAGATTATCGCAAGTCAGATTGGTGTTTGCAGTCGCTACTCTAACCTGGGTCTGTGATACTACGTATAATTATTAGTACTCTTAATTCATAACTTAATCCTTTCACTATTTTAAGTCGCAATATAATCCTACTAGTGTACCCACCATAACAACAAAATTTGTCAGAATTAGCTTGCATTGCGTCAAACAAAATGTTAGCACAATCTAACTTTAGTGGGAATAATGGCAAAAACTCGATCACGTACGGTCATTTATAAATCTTTCATTTAACCAGAAATGCGCGTCACCCATAAGGCACTCCGAGACACGTGATAAACATTCTGAATCATTTCAGTTATTAGCACTTCTAGTACTTTCCTGACCATACGCCGTCATCGGCAGCGCTGATGCTCTGCTGGAGTTCTCCTCAGTAAGGCCTCTGATTGCTGTCTTCACTCGCAACACTCGAAGCAGCGCCACTAGGTGCATCTGAGGCTCCAGCATCGTCAAATTGTCGTAATTTTAATCTGTATGAGAAACAAGGCGTTAATTAATCACGTCAACGGACTCCTTTACCTATTTTGTCAGTCCTCACACAAACAAGACACTCATACAAAAACTTTTGCAACAGAGATAAACTAAGCTTTGAGAAACGATCATACATAGCCATACCAAAAACTTCACTCAAATTCTTACTTGAACCCTTAAGTTCTAAAACGACACTAGTAAATAGCAAACAGTATTTAAAGAATATGACTATCGGGATACTCCCTGGCAGAATTATTCTTGACTTGAAGTAGCTTCGTCACGAGGCGCTATCGCCTCGCAGCAGTGGTGATACGGCGGCAGTTCGAACACGTCGCACCAAAGCGATTTCATCGCGGGAGGTGAGCAGACACTGGCAGAGACGCGACTCGTATTGCTCGCAGACACGCGCAGAGACGTGTCGCGCATCGCGAGCAGACGCGTCGCACATGTGAGTAGAGACTCGCAGACGCGTCGCGCACCACGAGCCGAGGCTCGTAGACACGCGCAGGGACGCGTCGCGCACCACGAGCCGAGGCTCGCAGACGCGTCGCGCACCACGAGCAGAGGCTCGTAGACACGCGCAGGGACGCGTCGCGAACCACGAGTAGAGGCTCGCAGACGCGTCGCGCACCACGAGTAGAGCCTCGCAGACGCGTCGCGCACCACGAGCCGAGGCTCGTAGACACGCGCAGGGACACGTCGCGCACCACGAGTAGAGGCTCGCAGACGCGTCGCACACCACGAGCAGCGGCTCGCAGACGCGTCACATATCGCGAGCAAAGGTGCGCAGCACGCGCACATCGTGGGAGCGTAAGCGCCTCGTAGCGGTACGGCGGCGGCATGAACATCTCGCAACAGCACCATGAAGGCGCCAGCACGAGCGCCTAGGGTACCTTTAACGCTCGGGACCTATAACATGGCTTTCTAATGATCTTGACCTATCTCGCTACCCGCGACCGTCGACGTGATTTGTTTTGTGATTTACTTCGTGCATCACCCATATTTAACACTGTATTACTTTCTAAGCAATAAATAATGAGACTGGTGTTTTATTTGCACCCACAAAAATAACAAAATTATAAAGTACAAGGATTTGGCCTAATGGGCTTAGATAAGTATCCCACTTCTGAAATTAGGATTCAGAAGTGAAATGTAAAACACAAGACTAATATAACAAAATACAACTTTATGTATAGAAGCTTAAATGACTAAACAATAACATAAAACACCAATAACATTTGACAACATATATAGGCATTTACTCAGTGTTAATTATAGCAGCACTTTTAATCAATTCACAATATTTATTAGTTATAAACATTTAAATTACTTAATAACTTGCTAATGATGAGCTAGTAACAACCTAATAACAAATCACATCGAATACAACTGCTAAACCTAATGTTTGCGAGAGAAAATATGCCTTCTGGCTTAAATCAGTAACTCTCATAATAAATGAAAAGGCGGGATCCAATGTTGACACTGACAGCTGTCACATTGCAGTACTAGTTTGACAGTTGACATATTGTAGTACGGTAGTCTCCTAAATATATATTAATAAGATAGTATGTAATGTACATACTAATAATCAAATAACTAAAAATATTAGGTTAAACTACAACAAAAAATATATATATATAATATAATAGTATTTTAACTAACAATGAATGGTTAATATACATATATATCCCACGGTCTTTACTACAATAAAAACAACTAAATTTCCAAAATACTGCTATCCGTGTCACAGTTATATTACGTTACTAATGACAGTTGACATTGACAGAAAACATTAAACAAGAAAGTTGTAATGTAAACAATGCCCGGTACAAATACAACATATAATGTGAAATAAAATAGTGTAAACAGTATTTTACTTACATAAAAACATTTCAATAATAAATAAATAGCATCATAAGTGCACTCATTCAATAACTTAAAAAAAAACTAACATTGTATGTGGGATGTATATAGGTTAGAATCAAAAAAAAAATGAATCATAAGAAAGAAAAAAAAAATAATAGATTAATTGGATTAAGGTTTCTTTACAATATTGCGCCGAGTGAGGGGGCCTCCTGATATGATCTTTAACGGCTGCCGGACTTACTCTGGGTCGCTTAGAGGTACTGGTTTTTTCAACTGGGGAAACAGGAGAATCAGCTTGAGGAAGCAGTTTTAAACACTCGTCAAGCTCAGCAGTAGTAGATATACGTCTACGCTCGTTATTGGGAAGCTTGAAATAAATGTTACCGAGATATGTCCATGTATTCCTCACTCCAAAAGATTTGCGCGCAGAAATAAATATGGATTGGCGAGTTTTTGTGAGACAAACTCACTCAGCACGACTTGAGAGGACTTTAATTTCTTCTTATTGCCCCAAAGGTCACTCCTCACCTTTAAGTCATTAAAGCGCACTAGAATGGGGCGACAACGGCTCGCTGATTCAATACCCAGCCGTTGACAGGATTGTATGGCAGCCTTCTGCCACAGATTTATGTCAGAGACTCCCATGAGCACTTGGATAGTCCCAAGTATAGTGGAAACCAAATTTTCCCCCTCTGCCTCCTCAATGCCACCAAAAAGAAGGGCATTTCTTCTGGTAGAGTTGTCGATTTCATCAATTTGTGAAGATAAATTGTTGATGAAGGACTTGAGGAGATCCAAAATGTTCCACACTGAAGTCTTAAACTCCTTGAAGCACTCCACAAGCCAACTTGTCGAGACGGTGGTCTCTTACCGGAATCATTGGAACCAGTGTTGTTTAATTGTTTTTCAAAATGTGTCATTTTCTTCCCTAGTGCCTCTGCAATATTTCTGTGAACTTCCAAGATATCCAAATTCAAATTAAAATTCAAATCATTTTATTCAAAATAAGAAGTTACATGCTTCATTTTTTGAACGTCAAATAATTTACCACCAGTTCACTAAAATTAATGCCTCTTCCCAAGCCTCATATATATTCTTTATAAGACTTATACCAGCATTTGTGGTTGAACGATCTTTAGTAAAACCATACTGTTTATTGTGCATGAGATTGTGTAAATCAAAATGCTGTAATATTTGATTGAGAATAATTTTTTCAAAAATCTTACTGAACGAGGGTAGTATAGAAACAGGTCGAAAATTGTTGGTTGAACACACCATACTCTATACAATTATTAAATATAGTTGCGAGGTGAGGAGCAACAACGTCTATTATATAACTAATCAATTTGACAGAAATACCCCATAGATCTGACGTTTTCTTGATATCAAGTGACTTAAATGTGTTAATGATGTCCCTTGAATTTACTGATTTAAATTTAAAATCTACATTACATTTATGTACGTTCTCCTTGAGTAATGATCCTCCAATCTAGTCATATTGAGTTCTGAATGATAACTTTTTATTGTGAGATATAATTAATGAGCCAGCAGGTAAGTGCTATTTTATGCAAATAAAGACATTAAATGCACAACAAAAATGTTTTTTAATAATTGTCTACACTGTAATTAACTTGTTTGTCACTAATAAATATAAAATAGTTACTTTTAAATAAATTTAAAAGGAAAAACGAACATAGAAAAACTTTAAACAGTCTATATAGACTGTTTAAAGTTATTAATTAAAGTATTCTAAATATTGAAAAGGTAGACGATTGGTTTCTGACTGCACAGCTTCAAGATGAACAATTGGAATCAATTTACAAGCAACTGAACAGTGGAAGTCTAATAACTAATAAATATAAAATAGTTACTTTTAAATAAATTTAAAAGGAAAAACGAAGATAGAAAAACTTTAAACAGTCTATATATAGTCAATACTGTTTAACAAAATTTTACAGGTGATCTTTCTTTAATTATTTCATCATAAAAAAAATATTTAAGTAATGGTATGAACTCTTGGCGCCGGCATAGTCGACTGTATCCTTATATCAGAAAACTGGTTACAACCGTCCCTTTGCAGTAGGAGTGCAAAGTCGATCTGCAAATACTCTATATTGTATATATTCGATTTCATCTTTGGAAGTTAAATAACTCGTACATTGACTGCATGATTTAAAAATCAAATGTGCAGGTGGACGACATAGTTTCGACAAAAAAAAAATAATAGATTAATTGGATTAAGGTTTCTTTACAATATTGCGCCGAGTGAGGGGCCTCCTGATATGATCTTTAACGGCTGCCGGACTTACTCTGGGTCGCTCAGAGGTACTGGTTTTTTCAACTGGGGAAACAGGAGAATCAGCTTGAGGAAGCAGTTTTAAACACTCGTCAAGCTCAGCAGTAGTAGATATACGTCTACGCTCGTTATTGGGAAGCTTGAAATAAATGTTACCGAGATATGTCCATGTATTCCTCACTCCAAAAGATTTGCGCGCAGAAATAAATATGGATTGGCGAGTTTTTGTGAGACAAACTCACTCAGCACGACTTGAGAGGACTTTAATTTCTTCTTATTGCCCCAAAGGTCACTCCTCACCTTTAAGTCATTAAAGCGCACTAGAATGGGGCGACAACGGCTCGCTGATTCAATACCCAGCCGTTGACAGGATTGTATGGCAGCCTTCTGCCACAGATTTATGTCAGAGACTCCCATGAGCACTTGGATAGTCCCAAGTATAGTGGAAACCAAATTTTCCCCCTCTGCCTCCTCAATGCCACCAAAAAGAAGGGCATTTCTTCTGGTAGAGTTGTCGATTTCATCAATTTGTGAAGATAAATTGTTGATGAAGGACTTGAGGAGATCCAAAATGTTCCACACTGAAGTCTTAAACTCCTTGAAGCACTCCACAAGCCAACTTGTCGAGACGGTGGTCTCTTACCGGAATCATTGGAACCAGTGTTGTTTAATTGTTTTTCAAAATGTGTCATTTTCTTCCCTAGTGCCTCTGCAATATTTCTGTGAACTTCCAAGATATCCAAATTCAAATTAAAATTCAAATCATTTTATTCAAAATAAGAAGTTACATGCTTCATTTTTTGAACGTCAAATAATTTACCACCAGTTCACTAAAATTAATGCCTCTTCCCAAGCCTCATATATATTCTTTATAAGACTTATACCAGCATTTGTGGTTGAACGATCTTTAGTAAAACCATACTGTTTATTGTGCATGAGATTATGTAAATCAAAATGCTGTAATATTTGATTGAGAATAATTTTTTCAAAAATCTTACTGAACGAGGGTAGTATAGAAACAGGTCGAAAATTGTTGGTTGAACACACCATACTCTATACAATTATTAAATATAGTTGCGAGGTGAGGAGCAACAACGTCTATTATATAACTAATCAATTTGACAGAAATACCCCATAGATCTGACGTTTTCTTGATATCAAGTGACTTAAATGTGTTAATGATGTCCCTTGAATTTACTGATTTAAATTTAAAATCTACATTACATTTATGGACGTTCTCCTTGAGTAATGATCCTCCAATCTAGTCATATTGAGTTCTGAATGATAACTTTTTATTGTGAGATATAATTAATGAGCCAGCAGGTAAGTGCTATTTTATGCAAATAAAGACATTAAATGCACAACAAAAATGTTTTTTAATATTTGTCTACACTGTAATTAACTTGTTTGTCACTAATAAATATAAAATAGTTACTTTTAAATAAATTTAAAAGGAAAAACGAACATAGAAAAACTTTAAACAGTCTATATAGACTGTTTAAAGTTATTAATTAAAGTATTCTAAATATTGAAAAGGTAGACGATTGGTTTCTGACTGCACAGCTTCAAGATGAACAATTGGAATCAATTTACAAGCAACTGAACAGTGGAAGTCTAATAACTAATAAATATAAAATAGTTACTTTTAAATAAATTTAAAAGGAAAAACGAAGATAGAAAAACTTTAAACAGTCTATATATAGTCAATACTGTTTAACAAAATTTTACAGGTGATCTTTCTTTAATTATTTCATCATAAAAAAAATATTTAAGTAATGGTATGAACTCTTGGCGCCGGCATAGTCGACTGTATCCTTATATCAGAAAACTGGTTACAACCGTCCCTTTGCAGTAGGAGTGCAAAGTCGATCTGCAAATACTCTATATTGTATATATTCGATTTCATCTTTGGAAGTTAAATAACTCGTACATTGACTGCATGATTTAAAAATCAAATGTGCAGGTGGACGACATAGTTTCTGTGTAATGGTCATTTCCACAGTTTTCACCTATGGCTGTTACACTGTTTAGATTATTTATTAAAAGTGTTGCAAATATTAACACAAACTAAACACAAGTAAGGTTGTTGCGAAACTCGTTACTTCTTACTGTGCCAAAAAAATTTCAGGAGTTTTAAAATATTTTACCCTACATGCTGTTTCCGTAAAAGGAACGATGACGCTTCTCTTCTCTTCTTTGTTAAAGGCCGTCGCGGCACAGGGACACAAAGTTGTGACTGTAACGACTGTTGTGGGTCCGATATCAATTATAATTTAATAATATTTTCATTTCGCACATTATCACACATTATATCCAATATCTTAACACTAAGTTGCCCTGCTAAGGGCGGGATAAAGCGTGGATCTGGTTTTAACTTTCGTGTGAATCGATTAAAATGAAGTTCAGCCCAGTTGAGGCCAGTCGTGGCGCCGCAGCACGAAGTGTGACTGTAAAACCGACTGGTTGTGAGTTTGATCCCTACTCGAGGAGATGAAATATTTACTTAAATTTACAATGCCTTTAGAATTCGGCAGAAAGTGAGCAATGGAGTTCTTAACACTAGGTTCCCTCTGCCTACCCTGCTGTGTGCGGGATACAGCGTGAAGCTGATTTAATTTTGATTTGATTTAATTTAATACTAAATATTTAAGGGCAGTTTGCCAAAATACAACAAAAAAAAGTATTAAATCAGTTAAGCTGTTTCTGAGATAATCGTGAAGAAACGCACAGACAGTAAGTAATAAGTATCGATTGATAAGTTGTGTTTTTATTCCAAACATTCAATTGAAGATTCTTATGGGAGGTACGAAAATGCGATCTAAAGTTTCTCATAAAAAATCTTCATTGCGTTGCAAACATAAGATAAGATAAGATAAAAAGTCTTTATTGCACACTTTAACAGGATTGATTTCATTAAATTAGAGTTATAATATGCACAAAGGCGGCCTTATCACTACAAGTGATCTCTTCCAGGCAACCAATCTGGGGATAAGATACATCTAAAAGTGAGGGCATTATGTGGTGCAAAGCGACGTGAATAAACTTAATTAATATATATATATATAAATATATAAACATATACATACAATACATATCATATTTATACAATTATAGATACATAACTATATATATAAAATACATATAAACATTAAATTAAATAAGTAAATGATGATAATACGTGTAGGTATACATAAACTACTTCCGAAGATAATAAAGCTTAACTTTATGCTTAAAGATATTAATCGAAGTCGATTGTCTCACATCTCGTGGTAACGCATTCCATAATTTAACTGCTTGTACAGTAAAAGATTTACTGTAGCAGTGAGTGCGGCACAGCGGGATCTCGAGCACGTTATCACTTTCGAGCGGAGACTGAAAGGAATACAGGAGTTGGAGCCAAGGAAGGAAAAGCGTTCCTTAAGGTAGGAAGGAGTATCGGGATGGAAAAGGATGGAATAGAGGAGCGTGACAGTGTGGAGGTTCCGACGGTTTTCTACAGAAAGCTCCAGTGGCTTTCTGTTCCACAGAAACGAATCAGCAGTCGGTTCGTGTAGGACAGACCTTTTCCGACTGGCATGATGTGACAGCTGGTGTCCCTCAAGGCGGTATTCTTTCTCCTCTTCTTTTCTCAATATTCATTAACTCCTAAGTAAATCTTCCGGTAAATTATATAAGAAAACATTCATCGCTAAATTGTTATAAATAATGATTTTACTGGAAATGAAAATAATTATTACGACTATACCGACTTTACCGACGAAAACGAGTATAACCAACCAGGAGAAGAAAATGAAAATGATAATATGCCATACCCTGGAAACATCGAGTTTTCCGAAAATTTTGAACAATTTGAAAATTTTCACATGGATACCCTTCACCCTATCCCGAGGTAATTAATTTAAACTGTAACACCCTTAAATTACCATATATTTTTATACCTGAAATTAATGCCAATCTCATGATCGATACTGGAAGCTCAAGATCTTTTATTAGTCCAAATAAAGTTAACGAATATTTTAATGATTTTAGATATCAAGAACCATTCGAGGTTATATCCACACATGCCTCAAGTAGACATAATGAAGTCATTATTATACCATTATTTCCCACTTTCCATACTCCCGAACATCATAAATTTTACATATACGACGTAGACGGACGTTACGACGGATTAATTGGAAGCGACTTATTGAAGCAATTAGACGCTAAAGTAGATATGAAAAACGAAATATTACATACCAACACAACATCTATACCTATCATATACAACCCTACTAATATTATACATTTAAATAAACGTTGTGAACAAAGAGTTAGGTTACCGACAACATTACGAAACGGCAATGCTATTTTAAATTACAAACAATTTCGCGAAGGTGTTAGAATGCCAAGCGCCTTAGTTACTTGTAAAAATGGCTATGCAACCACCGTTATACAAAATACCCTTGATATAGAATTAACTCTAACTATTACTAGTCCTTTTATAGTTACAAAATACGAACCAAGCGAATGTAATGTAAATAAATTAGATACCACCCATAGTCTAGAGATAGACGAAATATTAACCGAAAATTTAAATAAACTCAGATTAGACCACATGAATCCGGAAGAAAAGAAAACTATAAGTGCATTATGTATGGAATATAAAGATATTTTTCACAGTGACCATTTACCCCTAACTTTTACAAACAATGTTAAGCATCACATAAGAACTCATAACGAGGATCCTATATATATTAGACCTTACAGACAACCCCAAATAATTAATGACGAAATTAATAAGCAAGTACAAAAGATGATAGAAAATAATATAGTTGTCCCTTCTCACTCTCCTTGGAGTGCCCCTGTTCATTTAGTCCCAAAGAAACTAGACGCAACTAACGAAAGAAAATTTAGACTTGTAATTGATTACCGTAAATTAAATGAAATAACAGTCGATGACAAATATCCATTACCCAATATAACCGATTTATTTGATAAATTAGGAAGAAGTTGTTATTTTACCACACTAGATTTAGCCAGTGGCTATCATCAAATCGAAGTGAAGGAAGATGACAGACAGAAAACTGCTTTTAGTACAAACGCAGGACATTTTGAATTTACTAGAATGCCCTTCGGACTCAAAACCGCCCCTGCAACATTCCAAAGGACTATGGATAACGTACTTAGAGGATTGCAAGGAATCCACTGCCTAGTTTATCTCGACGACATAATCGTTTACTCAGTTAGCTTACAAGAACACATTTCTAAATTACGAACAGTATTTGACAGACTTAGACAGACCAATTTAAAAATACAGTTAGACAAATCAGAGTTTTTAAGGAAAGAGGTACTTTATTTAGGACATACCATTACTAGTGACGGACTTAAACCAAATAATGATAAAATTAAAACAATTTTAAATTACCCTTTACCTCATACCACAACAGAAATTAAAAGTTTTCTTGGATTAATAGGTTATTACCGACGTTTTATTAAAGACTTTGCAAAGATAACACAACCTATGACCAACCGATTAAAGAAAAAACAGACTACACCTGTAACCGATAAAAAATATATAGAATCTTTTGAGAAATGTAAAGAACTCCTTGTTAACGCACCTATATTGCAATACCCCGACCCTAGTAAACCTTATATTTTAACTACAGATGCTTCAGACTTCGCATTAGGCGCAATTTTATCACAAGGACCCGTAGGAAGCGATAAACCTATCGCTTACGCAAGTCGCACTCTCAATAGTGCAGAAACTAGATATAGTACGACAGAAAAAGAACTTTTGGCAATAGTATGGGCCGTCAAATATTTCCGCCCTTACTTATACGGTAACAAATTCAAAATAATCACTGATCATAAACCCTTAGCGTGGTTAAACTCATTAAAAGATACCAATAGTAGGTTAACCCGCTGGCGGCTACGTTTATCGGAATACAACTTTGAAATAATACATAGAAGTGGCAAAAGTAATTGCAACGTAGATGCCCTGTCTAGAATTCGCATCAACGCCTTGGAAGATAAAGAGAATATGTCCACCCAAGTAAATATAGATAAAGAAGAGAATCAAAATGAAGAAATAAGAAAAATAACAGAGGAATTAAAGAAATTGGCTGAATTAAAAAAGATAGTATTTCCTAGCTCTCCATTGCCCAACATTATAGAGTCAGAAAAAGAAGAAATTATTAATCTATGTGACACAGACTCAGAGGAGACCCTGTCAGTTAAATCGCGACATGGTTCACCTTACTCTATACCATGCCCGTCCAGTTCTACTGTGACAGCATCGGAAACAGAAACCATACATTCCGCCCGCGATACCGAATCGGAAGGTATCCCCATATTACAGGAGGCTATCGATACGAAGCCCAACCAAATTTTAGTTTATACGTGGCTTATAAATAAAATTAGCGTAAAAAACTTATCTAGACCCAAACAACGTATTTTAGAAGTCCATTTACCCACTGATAGACCTGATTTAGTTAGACAATTTTTAAAAGAATACATTAGAAACAAAACCAAATATTTTATTTATTTTGAAGATAAAGCACACCGGAGACAATTTACTGAAATAGTGATTTCATTATTTAAGAAAGAAAATGTTCAATTTAGAGAATGCACAAAACGAGTTATTTTTATTGACGATGAAAATGATCAAAGAGAAATAGTAAAAAAATATCATGAAGGAAAAACCTGCCATAGAGGAATCCGTGAAACATTATGTCATATAAAACGAAGTTATTTTTGGCATAATATGGAGCAAACTATAGCCAGTACGATAAACACTTGTGAAATATGTAAAAAAATGAAATATGATAGAAACCCCCTCAAACCAAAATTACAATTAACCCCTACTCAAAATAAGCCCTTGGAGGAAATTTTCATCGACATATTTTCTATCGAAGGAAATTATTATTTAACCATAATCGATGCATTCAGTAAGTTAGGACAAGCATTCGAAATTCCGAATAGAACCACACCGGAAGTAGTTAGAGCATTGATTAAATATTTTTCATTTTATGGTGTACCTCTTAAAATTAATTCCGACCCAGGTACCGAGTTTAATAACACCTTATTAAAAGAGTTTTTATCTATGTATAAAATTGAGATACATATAAGCACCGCTAATAATCCAAATTCTATGGGATTCATAGAGAGATTCCATTCAACAATCTTAGAAATCTATAGAATAGCCAAGTACGAACAAAAATACACTGATGCCGCCTCCATAATGACTTATGCGGTAATGGCATACAACCATTCGATTCACTCAACCACTGGATTTACCCCATTTGAAGTTTTATTCGGACATACCGAAGCGAGAAACACTTTTGACGTAAATTTCGAAAAAGAATACATGCAGCAAATAATAAAAGAGCATTTAAAGAGAACTAAATTTTTATATAAGCACATAACCAATAAAGCCATTAAAATAAAAAAACAATATATAGAAAAGAAAGGTGGTGAGACAGAATTTAAAATTAAACCAGGCGATAAAATCTTTGCTAAAAATACCAATAAAAGACAAAGCAAAGATAAGCCGCGTTACGTAAAAGCACAAGTAATTAAAGAAATATCCAAAAATACCGTCCCTGTTATAATGCCTAATAATCGTAATACGAAAATTCCAATAAGAAATATTAAACGACCTCCACAGGTATCACCTGCAGATTTTGACCCTGGCCCTGACGATGCGGTCCCAGGCCCTTCAACTTCAGGAGTTAAATGACAACCCTGGAATATTACCATATAGAGTTGGCCAAGCCATCGTGAGTAGTGATAATTGGATAATCGCGAAAACATTAGATTTAAGACCTATATTAGAAGATTTAAAAGATAATTATTACAAATGTACTCAGTTAGATAAGTTAGTTGATAATTTTGATGATGATTTTATAGAATATTTTATAGATGTTAGGATTCAAGCAAATTATTTAAGGAATATAACTTTAATTAAATTAGAACAGATTTCTCCAAGCACTAGAATTAAGCGAGGCTTAATTAACCCCTTAGGTTCAATGATTAAAATAATTACTGGAAATCTAGATAATGATGATGCTATTAGATATGAAACATTAATAAGTAATATTAAAACGGAACAAAATAAACAGAAAAATAAAATGACTCTTATCACTGAAATGATGTTCTCCATATCGAACTCTACATTTCAATTAAATGACAATATAAATGAAATTAATTTAGGAATACAGGAATTAAGGCATAATTTATCAGAAATTATTAGAAAAGATGCCCTTAATCATATTGAAACACAAATCATTAATACTTACAATTTATTAATTCATAATTACCAGACCATATATGTAAAATTAAATGAAATAGAAACTAGCCTTGCATTAAGTAGATTAGGAATATTACATCAATCAATTATAAATTCTAACATTCTTTTAAACACATTGTTAAATATAAGTAAAGTAGAGAAATTAGCGTATAAGCCTACATTAGATAATCTAGTAAAGTTAGAACAGACAATTGCTATAAAAGCATATATTAAAGGAAATTACATAACTTACCTTTTGGAAATACCTATAATTAAAGATGACACATATATCTATTATAAATTGATTCCTTTACCTGTTCTATCCCATGGTTCCACCGTCATCATTGTTCCTAAATATCCTTACCTTATAGCTAAAGGGTTGAAAACTAGGTTATTGGATCATCCCTGCAAAGAAATAGATAAGGCGAGTTTCCTGTGCTACGAGAGAAAAGTTCTTCAATTCATTAACGACCCTTGTGTAACAGAACTTATGACGTATAATGAAAACGCTACGTCGTGTGTTCCTGTTCCTGTAATTACGGAAGACATCCTGCTACAACCTCTGCAAACTAACATCTGGACCTTGTTTATCAGAAAAGAGGAATTGCTCACAAAAACATGTTTCAATGAAGTAAACCGACAAAAGATTAAAGGAACCTATTTACTTACCTTAGACGACCCTTGCGAAGTGAAAATTAAGAATATAATTCTGAAAAAACATGAAACATTCTTAGAAAATGATACACACTCAATGTTACCTGTCATTAATTTACCTTCAATAGATGTTCCTGAAAAACCTATTTTGAAACCAATAAATATAAAAGGCATAGATCTTACAGATTTGAAATTTTTAACGTACAGTTTAAGGAAAAGTGAAATAAGTGAAAATAGTGAAAATCAGAAAATAGTAAAAAATATTAGTGTCTAGACAATTGGACTATATACTCTTCTTCTTCCTGGCATTAATCCCGGCTATTTGCCAGGGTCTGCCTTCCTACTCAACCTACTCCACTTTGCACGGTCTTTAGCGTCCTCGGTGGTTAGACCATTGGCTCTCATGTCCTGCTTCACGACATCCAACCAGCGCTTCCTTGGGCGTCCGAGAGGTCTCACTCCAGGGACTGACATAGCAAGGCACTTGCATCCGACATAGTTCTTAGGCCGGCGCGTAACGTGACCAAACCATCTCAGGCGACGCTCTTGGAGCTTATCCGCTACGTCACGGACTCCAAGACTACCTCGAATGAATGTGATGCGTATGCGGTCAGACCGCGTTACGCCGCACATCCACCTCAGCATCTTCATTTCCGTGACGTGAAGCTCCTGAGTGTGCCGATATAGTACCGGCCAACATTCGCTGCCGTATAAAAGAACCGGTCGAATGATGCTCTTGTATATCAGACCCTTAAATTTAGGCGGTATCCTGCGATCGCAGACCACGCCAGTGACCTCCCGCCATTTGGCCCAAGCAGCGCTTATCCGGCTATAGACATCGTGATCGATGCCTCCAGACTCGTGCATAACGGATCCAAGGTACCTGAACTTTTCCGACTTAACCGCTGGTTCAGGACCTATAAGGATAGTGCTCGAGTCCGGGCTCCCGCAGGCCATGTACTCGGTCTTTGACACATTAAGTTTAAGACCGCCGTTCTCAAGCGTACCCTTCCACAGGTTCACTCTACGCTCCAGCATCAGTCGGTTCTCATCAATGAGTGCTATATCATCGGCATACATCATCAGCCATGGAGGCTGGTCTTGGATGTGAGCCGAGACAGTATCGAGCACCACATTGAATAAGAACGGACTAAGAGCCGAGCCCTGGTGAACCCCTACTGTAATGTGGAAGGGTTTAGTGTCGCCAACAGCAGTCCTAACTATAGAAGCGGAATCGTGGTACATATCTCTGATAATCCCAATATAGGCCTCAGGGATCCCTTTGGATCGCAATGCCCACCAGATACACTGACGAGGCACACAGTCAAAGGCCTTCTGCAGATCTAAAAAGGCCACATGCAGAGCTCTCCTTTTTTCCCTGTATGCCTCCATCAATGTTCTGAGGGCGAAAACGGCGTCCATAGTGCCCGATCCTGGCTGAAATCCATATTGAGACTCAGAGACAGTACGCTCGAAGAGCTTCATGGTATGACTCATAAGCTTAATGCCCCTATAACTACCACAATCTTGAACACTGCCCCTTCCCTTGTAAATAGGGGTAATAAAGCTAAGCCGCCACTGGTGTGGCATCTTTCCAGTGTTCAAGATATGGTTAAAAAGGACAGTAAGTATGAGGACACCAAGAGAGCCCAACGATTTCCACGCTTCGATCGGAATATCGTCAGGTCCCACCGCTTTTCCGTTCTTCATGCGTCGAAGGCAATTACGAGTTTCGTCAAGGGTTATTGGGGCAATAAGTCCGAGGTTAGGCGGTGGGTCGTGATGAAGACTGCATGGGTGCTGAGTATTCAGCAGCTCCTGAAAGTAGCTTCTCTACCTCTCCTTCAAAGAGGCATGACTACAGAGCAGCGTGCCCTGGGAATCTCTGACGCAAAGACATTTTGCGATATCTTGCGTCGCTTTATCCCGGGAACGTGCCAGTTTGTAAATGAACTTCTGACCCTCCACAGTTTCAAGTTTAACATACAGTGGTGACAAACTCTCACTGCGGGCTCTGGCTACAGCTCTTTTACTGGCATGTTTAGCTACTATGTACTCCAGTCTGTCTTCAGGAGAGTTGGATTGCTGCCACTTCTTAAAGGCATCCTTCTTTTCACGAGTCACCTCCTGCACCTTGTCATTCCACACCATGTCTCCCTGTCGATGACACGTCCTCCCCTAGAAAGACCAAGAACTCGCCTGCCTGCCGCAATGATTGCCGACTGAGCTTGATCCCAAGCATCCTGAGCAGTCTCGGTGTTAGTCGAAAGATTATGACTTTTCACCTCTGCCAGGAACTCGGTCTGCATCGGTCCATTCAGCAACCACCACTTGATCCGAGGCCTACGTTTCTCAGCTACTTTCTTCTTCGGAGTAACGTTAAAGTCCATGACAAGAAGACGATGTTGGGCCGTTAGGCTTTCGCCTGGAATGACCTTACAGTTAGTTACCCTGCCCATATGACACCGTCTGGTCAATAAGTAGTCTATTTGAGTTGAGTGGGACCCGCTCTTATACGTGATAAAGTGCTGAGGATTCTTTTGGAAGAACGTATTCACGACGGCCAGATCTGATGCAATACAGGTTCTTAGAATATTTTCTCCCTCTGTATTGCGAAGACCGTGCCCAAAACCCCGTGAACACGTTCAAACGGCTCAGCAGCCTTACCGACGTGACCGTTCAAGTCCCCCCAACTAAGACCACTTCGGTAGAACGGTATAGCAAGTAGCACTTCTTCATACTGCTCCCAGAATGTCTCCTTTTCGGACGCGCTACATCCCGCCTGGGGAGCATAGGCACTGATTAAGTTAGTGGTAACGCCCTCAATCAGTACCCTTACTCGCATCAAGCGGTCGCAGCGACGGTCAACTTCAAGGAGCCCATTCTAAAGCTCTTCGGAAAGCACTACCGCCACACCGTTTCTACCTGAAGGTGACCCAGTGTATATAAGCCGGTAACCCTGTCCGATGTTACGGGACTTATTGCCCTTCCAGCGAGTTTCCTGGAGGAAAGCACACTGGACCCGACGTCTCATGAGTACATCTGCGAGTTCCCTGCATCGTCCGGTTAGAGAACCAATATTCCACGTTGCAAAGTGGAGTTTCCTTCTGGGTACTCGCGTCTTTAGCCGTGCCCGTACTTGACACGGTAGCCCTTGCCCACTTATCGCAGGTGTAGGGCGATGTGCCTGCGCGTCGTTTAGCGGCGACGCCCTAGCCGTACCCAGTTTTCTACGCGAACTGTCAATTTGTAGCGGCGGATGGCGGTTTGTAAATGGACGACTGCCATCTGACCTCCAAAACCCTTTATGGGGAGAAACCGGGGGAAGAGGAATAGGACATATAGAAAAGGGGGAAGGATGGGTAGAAGGAGAAGGTAGGAAAAAGGAAGAGATTGAAAGGAGGGGACACCACTTATATGGACTGGACGGGGTTATAACAAGTGGTGGCTCGAGGATCCGGGGTCGCGTACCCGTATGCCCAAGAACTAATATCGGACAGATATTAGTCAGGCACCCTCTGGATAAGAATTGGACTATATACTATAGTTATAATAATTATATGTATTTTAATTTTCAAAAATCATAAATTCATATTAGGGGGTATTGCGTCCGGAGGATTTACCACCTTTTCCTAGGCCCACCCTACACGTGCCCCCTGGGTGGTGCAAAATGAGTAGCAACGCCGAGTAACGGGCGGCGGTTAACTAACCTGTCTTTGGTTCATCACAAACCTTGGGAGACTAAATCCTCTCTAAAAGAGTGACTGCGGTACCTTGGGAAAGTGCTGTCAGTATATCCCACCTCTTTTCTATGGATTATGAATGAAAAAGATATTGTTTTGTCATGCGAGCCGGCTAGCCCCGGCGCTTGCAGGTATCCGGGCCTGCAGGTGTGAAATCTGTTACCGAAGACTGCGCAGGCGCGAGCGACCGGGCCTCTGTGTCAGGAAATGCTACTGGAAGCAATACTAAAAAATATAACAACAGGCATTCCATCCAAGCCTATTTACTCAAAGACCTAGATCATTTTCACTAGGAAACCCAGTTTGTAAAAAAGAAAATCCATCCATCCAATCGTCAGAGGCAATTGCTACTGACACTGACGTTAAACCATGCCATCCTGCATGTCAAAGGTCACCAACTCAACGTAACTCTAAAAGAAAAAGACAAACTAACAGCCCGTTAAATACAAAAAGACACATTAGCTGTACACAAGATACAAGTGCTTCAAACAGATTTAGTGGACTCCCGATAGATCTAACAAAATCAAACTGCTTCCTTTAAAAAGGTTCACAAACCACCACCAATCATCCTCTATGGTATAGAAGATCTTTCAAATCTAACTGATCTACTAAATAAAGAAGTACCAGTAGAACCTACTCATACAAAATATTAATAGAGATCAACTAAGAATTGTAACACTATCAACTGAAATCTACAAAGACTAATGGAGCACATTCGAAAAAAATGGCCTTATAGGCCATACCTTCACACAAAAAGAAAAGAAGTGTTATAGGATCGTAGTTAAGAACTTGCACCACACTACACCTAAAATAGCCATAATTGAAGAGATAGAAAAGACTGGCAACAAAGTTAGAGGAGAAATAGTATGTGCAATATCAAAAAAAAAACAAGAAAACCATTAAATATGTTTTTTGTAAATATTGAACCCAGCCCAAACAACCACGATATTAAAAACATTAAATTTATTTATCATACAAGAGTTAAGATTGAAGACCCGAGGAAATCTAACGACATACCCCAGTGTATCAGATGCCAACAGTGTATCAGATGCCAATATGGACATACGAAGAACAATTGTATGCGTCCTTATCGATGTGTCAAATGTGCAGAAGGACATAAAACTACGGATTGTCCTAAGAAGGATAGAAATACACCTGCTACTTGTACACTCTGCTTTGGTGATCATCCAGCCAACTATAAGGGCTGTCAAGTCTATAGAGAAATCAGAGCAAGAAAAATTAACCGCCCTGTACAGCTGTTGAAGAGTTCCCACCACTCCATACTCAGATGCAAAACTGTAACGAAGATAAAAAGATGACAACACATCTAACTTTAAAAAGAAAATGACATATTCAACAGCTACGCGACGACATGCAAAGAAAATAGAGGATGAACAGCCTCAGCCAACAAGTTCACTTGAACAAATAATTATGAAACAATCTGAAAAGATAGATATATTAATACAGCAAATGGGCACTCTATTAGGATTGCTGACTACACTAATAGCCCGGCAGCAGAAATGAAAACATTGAGGATTGCCACATGGAATATCAATGGCCTTGCTCCTAATAAGCTAGAAGTAGAATTATTCCTAACTCATAATAAAATTGACACCCTACTAATCTCAGAGACGCATCTGACGGAGGAAAGAGTGATTAAAATTAATGGTTTTAAAGTGTACTATTGTAACCATCCCGATGGAACATCGCACGGTGGAGCTGCAATAATTATCAAAGAATGTATTAAACAACACACATTGCTAAATTTTCAACACCCGCACCTTCAAGCTATAGCAGTAGCAATAGAAGCCTGGCAGGGAACTCTTACTGTTGCTGCGGTATATTGCCCACCTCGACATAGGATAGATGAACAAATGTTTACAGACTTTTTTTGCAGACTTGGAAAGAGGTTCATCAGCGGAGGTGACTGGAACGCCAAAAACACCTATTGGGGCTCCAGACTTACTACAACACGAGGCCGAGAGTTGAAAAAAGCAATAGATAAACTTTCCCTCGTTGTCCATTCTACTGGAGAACCAACCTACTGGCCGTCTGATACCAATAAAACTCCTGACCTTATTGATTTCTTTATCTCTAAGGGAATGTCAAAGCTCTACACTAGGATGGAATCTTGTCTGGATGGAACTTCAGACCATACACCCATGATCTGCACTGTCAGTACTTTTGGTGTCTGCCGGGCTTTTGGTTTTTGGGGGGTAGGATGTGGTTTTTGGGGGTAGGATTGTTTTTGGGGGTAGGATGTGAAATGTAACGGGTGCTATTATAAACTTTATTTTGTTTAGTAAATATTAATTAAAGTAAAAATTGAAGAGACTATTTAAATTCATAGAAAAATTTGCTCCGTGTGTACAATTGTTGTAAAAAAGTAAATAGTGTCTCTTCTGCTCTAATTATAGAATCAGCACTAATTGCATACAATAAAAATTAAGTGAAAATGTTATCTCCTTGTTTTAATCTTCAAAAGTGACAAAAACTTTTGTGTGAACTTTGTACTGTGGCAGCGGTAGTGTACTATAAATCCAACTTTCATAAGTATTACGCCAATCAGCAATTCTACGCCAATCAGCAGTGAAAATAGAAAGTGTTGTGTGAGAAAGTAGTGACTAATATTATCCTTAAATTTCGAGTATCAACTTTCTTCCGTAATATAATCTTAGTGACACACTCTTTCACAATATGTACCAACAATTCGAACCCAGTGTTAACGTTTAAGTTGGTCTAGTGGCGATTTAAGGACTAGCAAATCGTGTTGACCCGAGTTCAATCCTACGTCGCGACAAGCAGAACTTTTTGAATACATGAAGTATTTAATTTTAAATTTAAAGTTTGAAAATGACCAATTGTCTCAAATATTATTTACGACAAGAATTATAAATAATTAATGTTTATTTACAAAATAACCATAACCAAGGCGCCGCACACAGTTGTTAAACAGGAACGTAGCATGTAGTATAAGGCATAATAGAATAGATGACGCTGTCTACATCACCTATTAGTTATAAAAACTATAAAATAAGGAAAAAAAAAAAAAAATAAAAAAAAAAAAAAAAAAAAAAAAAAAAAAAAACTGAAGATTACTATTATTAGATTATATTTTCAAATATTAAAAATGGAAAATTTTCAAGTATTTTTGGATCAAATGAGGATAGAAATGGCGAAACAAACAAATGATATATTGTCGCAAATAGATGAAAAGTTGATGCCTTTAACCAAAGAAATCGCTGATTTGAAACAAGAAAACCAATTTTAAAGAATAAGATATCAAATTTAGAAAACGACAAAATAAATAATAACCTTGTTATCTATGAGCTGAAAGAAGATGAAAAATCGCCGTCGGATCTACTTGTGCTAATAATAAAAAAGATTAAAACTTGTTTGAATATAGAAATTGAAGAGAGAGACATTAATAACATTTACAGAATTGGTAAGAAAAATAGCGAGAGCAACAAAACAAGACCAATATTAATTAAACTTGTAAATAACTGGAAAAAAATTGAAATACTAAGGAATAAGAAGAAATTTAAGGACATATACGTTTCGGAAGAATATACAAAAAAGGTGATGATAAAACGAAGACAGTTATTGCCGAAGCTCAAAGAAGAACGTAGTAAAGGCAATTTCGCAATTTTAAAACAGGACAGACTCGTTATTAAAGAAAGCAATTCCTTTTTGGAAAAACGGAAAAGAGCTGAGTCTACTTCTCCAGAAATCTCAATACAACCTCGTAAACAATACGCTACGTCAAAAGTCAATAGAATTAACGCATTCGATGTTGTTATGAGGGTCAGGAGTAATTCACTGTCGTCTGGAGCTTCTACATCAGAGAGAAATAAATAGGATACAGTCATCAGCCGCCGAAACAATCTGAAAAAGCCACAACTACCAAACACCAAAACTGACAAAGCCCACATATTTCCCAAGCCGAGTGGTCTTCGTGGGAAATTAGACCACCACCCTTCATCCATAAATCAGCTAAGTAATGTAAGCCAGAAACAAAAAGATACATTTAAAATTTGCACATATAACGTAAGATCTTTATCGACAACAGAGAGGTATTTAGAACTAATTTACGCACTAGAATATATAAAATGTGATATTATCGGTCTTTGCGAAATAAGGAGACTAGGATGCAAAATAGAAGAAGATGAGAATTACATTTTTTGTTACATAGGACAAACCAAAGGTTTACATGGAGTAGGCTTTCTTATTAAAAAATACATGAAAAATACAATAGTAAATTTTATTGGTATATCGGAAAGAGTCGCATTACTACAATTGGAAATTAATAAAGTGAAAATTTCAATAATTCAAGCATATGCTCCCGTAGATCGATCCAGTGAATCTGAAATACAAAAGTTTTATAAAGATCTAAGAACAGCTCATGAATTATCCGATGATAAAGTACTGGTCCTCGGAGACTTTAATGCAAAAATTGGACAACCCAGAAAGGAACAAAATCTTATAATGGGAAGTTACGGATATGGTTCACGAAACGAAAGGGGAGAACAACTAATAAGTTATGCCTATGAAAATAAACTATCTATTATCAACACCTTCTTTAAAAAGAGAATAAGTAAAAGGTGGACATGGATTTCTCCAGACCACAAAACCAGAAATGAAATCGATTTTATAATGACAAACTGCCCAAAATTAGTTTCCAACTATGAAGTCATTAATAACATAAAATTCGCAACGGACCATAGATTACTTAGGGCAACGTTGGTTTTAAATCGCCAAAAAAAGAGCAGAAAGAACTTTAGGAATCTACCAACAGGTCATATATCAAAAGAAGACATAAACTGTTTTTTATCTGTGCTTCAACATCGTATCACTAAAATTCCAATAGAGGCTACAAATATCCAATCCTGTTATGACATACTAGAAGAAGTTATTACTTTCAGCCTCTCAAGCAAGAATAAACTCGTTAAGAAAAAACAACATCGAGTTTTCAGTGATAAAACAGTAGCATTAATTAAAAGTCGATCTGAACTAGTGAATATGAAAAATAAGGATAAGAATATAAAGAAAAAAATAAGCAATATATATAAAGCAGTTAGTAAATCAATCAAAACAGACTACAAACAATACAGAAAAAATGTCATTACCAAAAATTTAAAGAAATATAGGAGCACAAAGAAAGCATTTAAAAAGTTAAACTTAAGCAGAGATTGGATTCAGAAATTGCAATATGATAGTAAAGAAACTAAGTCAAGAATTGACATCATAGAATTAGCAACAAAATTTTACCAAGACTTATATAGAAGAAGAGATAATGAAGGCAAACCCAATGAGCACACAAACAACGCAAATAACATTCAAACAATAAAAAAGATAGAAGAACAAGAAGTATATAGTCAAATAAAACAACTTAAAACAGATAGAAGCCCAGGTTCTGATGGCATAACTAACGAAGCGATAAAACTAGGAGCTCCCATACTAGCGAGTCATTTCACACGGTTTTTTAATATGGTACTCGACATAGGAATTGTCCCAAAACAATGGTGTACATCGGATATAATCCTCCTGTACAAAAAGGGCAACCCGTTGGACATAAAAAATTATAGACCAATTAGCTTAATGTCTAACATATACAAACTGTTTGCATCAATAATATTAGCTCGTATTAGAGACAATATAGACAGCAAACAACCAATCGAACAAGCAGGCTTTCGGTCTGGCTTTAGCACAACAGACCATATACAAACACTGGACCAAGTTATCGAAAAATATAGGGAATACGATCAGCCACTATACTTAGCATTTATCGATTATAGCAAAGCTTTTGATACTATAAGCCACCAGTCCATTTGGAATGCCTTAAATATGTGTGAGGTACATCCGAAGTATTTAAACATCATAAAGAGTATATACAAGAACTGTACAAGTACAATAAAACTTGAATCGAGAGGAAAACGGATAAACATAGAAAGAGGAGTGAGACAAGGCGATCCACTGTCATCAAAGCTGTTTATTGCTGTATTGGAGAACGTGTTCAAAAATATACATTGGGAATTTCAAGGGATCTACGTTAATGGTCATTTTCTAACTCACCTCAGATTCGCAGATGACATTGTTCTCCTAGCCGAAAGACCAAAACAATTAGAAATTATGTTAAATACATTAGATAGAGAAAGTAATAAAGTAGGATTGGAAATGAATATAACTAAAACAAAAATTATGACGAATAGCGCTAAAATACCTATTAAGAGTAAAGACTGCAACATAGAATATGTGGAAAACTATATATATTTAGGGAAACAAGTATCATTTAATAGAGTAAATAATGAAGAAGAAATAGAAAGGAGAATAAATATAACATGGAAGAAGTTTTGGTCTCTCAAAGAAATTTTGAAAGGAGATTATTCCATTCATCTGAAGAAAACTGTATTCGACATTTCTCTTCTACCTTGCTTATTGTACGCTAGCCAAACGTGGATTTTTACGAGAAAACTGAAACAAAAAATTCAGACAATGCAACGAGCTATGGAAAGAAGCATTTTAAAAATAAGAAAAATACAGAAAATAAGAAACGAAGTCATTAGAAGTAGGACCAAACTAACGGACGCGTTATCTCAAGCCCTAAAGCTTAAATGGCAATGGGCAGGTCATATATCACGCTACTCTGATCAACGCTGGACCATACAAACTACAAAATGGAAAGGTCCTATAGGAAAGAGAAAGGTAGGCAGGCCAACAAGACGGTGGACTGATGACATAATAGATATTGCGGGAATAAATTGGACGACTATAGCAAAAAATAGAGAAGAATGGAAGAGGATGGAGGAGGCCTTTACCCAAACAGGGGTTCACATCCAAAAATCAGATAACTAACAGTACTAACAATAGCTGTATATCAAATATTTCGTACTAACATTAATATAAGATTAACTTTTTAAATTGTAAATATGTGGGTGTGAAATAAAGGGCTTAATTATTATTATTATTATATTTAAATTCATAATGTGTACTGCGAAGTGACCCTGTAGAAATGTTATCTATTCCACTTGTGAAAATAGAAGTGATAAATCCAACAGTGAAATGTCCAGCTGTGTGTACGTGCTTAAATCAGAATTTTAATAGTGGTTCATTGCCTAAATAACTTTACTGTTTTTTTATTGGTGGAATAACTATTACCAATTTTTTTTTATTGCAATTTATGTGCCAATTTTCAAAATAAATTAAAGTATCTATTTTTATATTTCTCAATAAGTGACATCTAGTGCGAACTATGAATAAATGCGGAGGTTGTGGCAAATTCCTATCACCGACAGGTGGAGCGGTGTGTGCAAAATGCGCTAGTTATTATCATAAGCATTGCTCAGGAGTTTTAGGCATGAGTATACCTAAGAACTGGATATGTCAAATATGCTCGACCAAAACGGTACCAAGCCATAATGATGAAATTTCTCCTACATTAATAAGCGTTACTTAGTAACCAACAAAACAAAAATCGTAAAAAAATTATGTCACAAATGAAAGTAGTCAAATATGTCCTAGCAACCTTATAACTGAAATGAAGTTGTTTCGTGAGGAGATGAGCCAGTTACGAACGGATATGTTAGAATTTCGTAAAGATGTAAAGAGCTTAAGAGACGATCTTATTAAGTGTACCAATGAGATCGTACATATAAATCAAAAATGCGAAAATCTTGAACAACGTGTAGTCGAATTGGAAAACCGAGATAAGAACTCACAAGTTGATGAAATGTTACAAACATTCAGCCAATTAAAAATGCATTTAAATGAAAAGGAACAGAGTTTTATATCCAACGATATTGAGGTATCAGGAGTGCCAGAAGTTATTGGAGAAAACGTATCGCATACAATGAAACTCATAGCGTCTAAAATTGGAATTCAGTTGGAAGATTGTGACATAGTGGAGGTGTATCGCGCCGGCAAACGTCATATCGATGCGACAGTAGTAGACGATCTATCTCGCCGAAAACGTCCACTGTCTATAATACTACGCTGTGTTCGTCGTGAGACTCGAGAACGCTTGTTGCGCGAAGTGCGCATGCGTCGCAGGCTTGCTTCGACCGATATTGCACCGGGCGAATCGCAGCCGATATATTTAAATGAACGATTGACGCGTGATAACAAAATATTATTTGGAAAGGCTAAGGAAGCGGCGCGAAAATTCAAATGGAAATATGTTTGGACGCGCAGTGGAAAAATTTTGGTACGGAAAAACTATGATTTAGAGGTACATCAAATTAAAGATGCTTCGGATATCGATCGTGTTTTTAATAATGCAACCTTTAAAAGAGCGAGTACTTGAAATTGTTTGTAATTTTGCTATTTTCCTAAAGGTTATGTTTTTGTTTTTATATTACCTGTTTTATATCATAATCATATATTTTTTTGCACATGTTATTACTATAAGACTATATTACAGAAAGGAATTAAGGGTGGACATTGCATTTTACTATATTAACTTTTGCTATAATTTTTACCTTCTTAAAATATTTTTATTATGTATGTCATGCCAAAGATTAAATCTCGTCACGTTAGACTAGGGTTACTCAACGTACGTTCCTTAAATACTGGTAAAGATGAATTGTTAGTTTCGATGGATAAATATGCTCCTGACATATTAGCACTTAATGAAACCTGGCTCAGGCCGGAGGAGGAAAAGTTTTCCCTTACCTTACCTTCCTCGCGTGGTACGAAGGGGTGGGGGAGTTGGTTTTTATGTGCGTGATAGCGTACATGTGCGAAAGAGAAATCACCCGCAGTCTCAACTGGAACAAATGTGGCTTGAAGTCAAGCTACCGGGTATGAGTTGTATTATAATTGGCACTGCGTATAGACCGGAGCATGTTTCGATTGATGTAGCTATTGAATCAATAAGTGAGTCTTTCAATATGTTTAGAAGATATAAACACATGTTTTACTGACTGACTTCAATATTAATATATTAGACTCTTCGTGTAATAAAGTAACCAGTTTTATGGACTTTTTAAGACAATATAATTTAACAATTTAAGCAAAATTTAAGCAAATCACTTACAACTTATGCTGATAGACTGATTTACTTCAACATGGATTCTTTGCATAACAGAAGATTGGTTCTTGACTGCCTATTTTTATTCAAATTAGTTAATGGACTTATTGACTGTCCTCAACTTTTATCAACACTGCGTTTTCCAGCTCCAGCCAAATTACCTAGGCGTTGTAGGTACGACCTATTTACCACAACTACAAGTTCTACAAACTTAGGCAAATTTTCTCCAATAAACCGTATCATTACACATTTTAACAGTATATCCAAAAAGGTAGACATTGACATTTTCTTTGATAAACGGCCCTTATTTCGTGACAAAATACTGAAGTCCTTGAGATCTAAGTAACCATGTCTGCTGATTATTAATTCGTTGCTATTATTATTATTTTTATTTTTTTTTTAACCTTTTGATCTTGTGTATTTGCAATTAGCTTTTATTTTATTTTATTTTTATATAATTTTACAGATATATTTTTAATATAATATTTATACTGTAGGTGTAAAACTAGCATGCCGTCAACACCTATAATTGTGGCTGCACTTGGTTTTTTGTATTAAGTTTTGTACTCTGTATTTTCTAATCTTGTTAGTGTAAGCTGTGTTGGTGTTCGATAAATAAATAAATAAATAAACACAATTGGTTAAGAATGCTACCCGTATTACAGAGAACACAGTTTCATTGTTAGATCTAGTCATAACAGATTCCCCTGAACTTTGCAATGAAGTAAAGATTCATCACAATCCTGTCTTGAGTGATCATGCGATGGTTCTGGTTGATTGTTCACTTAACAAGCCTCCAAAAACATCTAGATATATTTACCAAAGAGACCTAGTAAGAATCAACAAAGATATATTTTTCAACGATTTAAGCTCCATGTCTTGGATAAATATATTCACACAAGAATCAATTAATGATAAGTTTTGCTCGTTTATTAATCTTATTACTTTTTTATTCGAAAATGCACCAATAAAGAAAATAAAAATATTACATCAAAGTTCTCCCTGGTTAACTGACACTATTAAACTAATGATGACTCTTAGAGATTCAGCATTATTTCGAACCAGAAAATCTGGTTCTAGGGTGCACTTAGATTACTATAAAAATCTTAAAAATTATGTTAATGGAGCAATACATCGAGAAAAGAAAGCTTTTTTTACCTTCTATGTTAATTCAAATGTGTCAAATTCTGCAAAAATGTGGTTATATCTTAAGAGATCTGTATCATCAATTGGTAATGGTGTATATATATTCCTCAACATATAAATAACGCTGATGAAATCAATGATTTCTTTTTAAATATTCCGGGCAATTCAAATTGCGATAAGGCTACATTGGATTTCTTCATGGTAAATAAATTCTCCAACAGTCGGCTTACGTTGGAACCTTGCTCAGAAACGGAAATAAAACAAATTATTATGAACATCAAATCTAATGCATGTGGACATGACTCAATTAATATTAAAATGTTGCAAATGACCCTTCCATCTACCTTACCAATAATTACTGCCTTAATTAATGAATGTATAAAAACAAGTTATTTTCCAGAAATATGTAAAGTAGCAAAAGTAAAGCCAATCCCTAAAGTTGACGTAGTTCAAGAATATAAAGATTTAAGACCTATTAGTATTTTACCTGTAATCTCAAAAGTCATAGAAAGAGTTGTTTATTCCCAGTTAATAAAATACTTTGAAAATGAAAATCTCTTGCCAAGTGTGCAGTCAGGTTTTCGCAGCGGACATAGTACCTGTACGGCTTTAGCAAATGTAGCTGACGACATTGTGACGGCTTCGGACGAGGGTTATGGGACAATGTTGGTTTTGCTTGACTTTTCAAGAGCGTTCGACTGTATTAATTTACTTACGAAAATGTCGTATTACGGGGTGACCCAGTCTGCATGTGACTGGTTTTGCTCATTTCTAACAGGGAGAAAACAGTTTGTGGAGGTACAAAACATTGATGGTTCCATTGTAAAATCCCAAATAAAGAGAATATGTAGAGGTAGCCCGCAGGGGTCCATATTGAGTCCTATACTGTTTATTATTTATACGGCTGATCTAGTTACAAAACTGAAGCATTGCAAAATTCATTGTTACGCAGACGATACGCAGATATATTATTCATTTAAACCTGAAAATATCCGATATGCAGAAAGAGTAATGAATGAAGATCTAGAGATAATCCAAACGTGGGCTACAGAAAACTCGCTTATATTAAATCCTGTGAAATCTAAATTTATTGTACTAGGTACCAAACAGCAATGTAACAAGATCAGTAACATGCAACCAGATCTTCGAATTTCTGGTCAAACTATTGAAAAGGTTGAAATCGTGCGTAATTTGGGACTTTTAATAGATAATGAATTGCGATACACTGAACATGTAAACGCAGCCATTAAAAGATGTTTCTGTCGCTTAAAAGTATTATATGGACTGCGGGAGTACTTGGTTGAAGCTCTGGTACTAATCAACTTAGCTTACTGTGACACTGTTTATGGGCCGCTCTTGTACAAGAAACTGAACGCGCCATCCAGCGAGTACAGAACGCATGTGCACGTTTCTGTTTCGATATCCCGAGATACAGTCGCGTCTCTCCTTACTTGCTTGACAAGTCTATTTTGAGAATGAAGGAAAGAAGAACTCTCCACTTGTCATGTCTTGTTTGGAAAGTTGTTCGCACAAGGAGACCGGAATATTTATACAAGAGGTTGTTATGGATGTCGGAAACACATGAAAAACATACTCGAAGTACTAACATGTTACAACTTGCAATCCTAAAACACAAAACTGAGGGTTTTAAAGGAACTTTTAAATTCGCGGCATCGAAGGTGTGGAATGATCTGCCTCCACCATTGCGAGTGACCACCTGCTCATTTAGGACTTTTAAAACAAAATTAAAAAAACATATATTAAACTTACATATACATCAAAATTAAGCCGTGTTTTGAAATACTTATTAGTTGTTTATTTATTTAACACATGTGATTGTTTATTTTTCTTTTTTTTTATTGTCTATCCTTATTTATATTTTATTTTAATTTTTTGTGCACCACATCCACTAAATATTTAATAATCAGGCAATGTCCACTCTTTGAAAAATATATAAATTCGTTTTTGTCTCCGGTTGAATGTTATTTTTGTTATTATTTTTTTGTTTCTCTTTATTAATAGTTTTGTACAACAAATTGTTATAACGAGTTTCGCATCCCTCTCCTATATACATTTTTTTTTATTATCTAAGAATTGTGAATTAGGATGAGGCTGAAAAACAGCGCTGTGGACTACACGTCTTACAGCATTCGCTGAGCGTCACTCCTTTTACCGTTTTGTTTTTTTTTTTTTTACTTTTAATTTTTTTGTATTCGCTTATTTTACTTTTATTCTTTTTTATTATTTTAATTGTGTTAGTATAATCATAAAACGGTAATAAACTTTTTTGAATTTGAATTTGAATTTACTACCATTATCTGGAAGGAGGCGCCGAATACTTTGTATAACAGCAAGACTGATTGGGAAGCCTTCCGAGAATATATTGAAGTAAATAGCAATCTATCCATTCGGCTTAAAACAGAGGAAGACATCGAAAACGCCACGCTGTATGCCACGAACTTAATACAGAAGGCGGCATGGCTATCCACTCCATTCCTTAGCTGCAAACAAAAATCACAAGACATTTCTGTAAAGATCAAAGAAAAGATAGCTAAAAAAAGGAGGCTAAGACGGAAATGGCAAACAAGCAGAAATCGCAGGTACAAAAGGGAACTAAACAAAGAGCAAAAAATTAAAACAGATACTGGGAAAAAATGAAAATCAAACTCTCCAAGATAAATTAAAGAGTTTATTTCCACACCAAGCCGATGATTACATTCTCTGGAAGATAACAAAATCTCTGAAAAGACCTAAAAATCACGTTTCCCCACTAAGAAAACCAAACAGGGATTGGTCCAGACAGCCTTCCGAAAAGGCAGAATTATTGCTAACTTTCTAAAAAAGACTCACACCTATCCTGATCCTGATCTCATAGATACAGAAAGAGAAATTGATGATATCCTGACGACTGATAAACAAGAGTCGCAACCCGTAAAACAAATAACACCTGCGGAAGTAAAAAGATCCATACTTGGATTAAAAACTAAGAAGGCGCCAGGATTTGACCTGATTACGGCAGAAGTCTTGAAACAACTCCCCAAAAAAGGCATAGTGCTTCTTACAATCTTATTTAATTCGGTGCTAAGGTTACAATATTTTCCTTCATTGTGGAAAATATCCATTATAAACATGGTTGCGAAACCTGGGAAGCCTATAACAGAAGTGACTTCATACAGACCTATAAGTCTCCTTCCTGTAATCTCAAAGCTATTTGAAAAACTTCTCCTGGAACGACTACATCCAGTACTAGAAGAGAAAAAAATAATACCAAATCACCAGTTTGGTTTCCGAGCGTGCCATGGCACGATAGAGCAGATCCATCGAGTTGCTCACACTATTCGCCAAACCCTCGAGAAAAAGAAATACTGCTCAGCCGCATTCATCGACGTACAACAGGCTTTCGATCGTGTCTGGCATAAAGGACTGTTATGCAAATTAAAAATATACCTGCCGAACAATCTGTACATGATCCTAAAATCCTACCTACAGGGCCGTATTTTTCAAGTCAGGGTCGAGAAAAGCTTATCAACTATCTTCCGCATAGAAGCTGGAGTCCCACAGGGATCAGTGCTGGGTCCCTTATTATACACAGTCTATACTACTGACTTGCCTTATTCCGACAATACTGTCACTGCTACTTACGCTGATGATACAGTACTTCTCTCAAGTCACAAAGATCCAAACATAGCATCTGCAAAACTTCAAGAACACTTAGATAAAGTCGCAACTTGGTTCAAGAAATGGAGAATAAAAGCAAGTCCTGCTAAGTCTATACATGTGACATTCACACTTAGAAAAGGAGAGTGCCCACCAGTGAAATTAAATGATATGATCTTACCTCAGCAAAAAACAGTTAAGTATCTGGGAGTGCATCTGGACAGGAAGCTCACATGGAAAGACCATATTAGGGCTAAAAGAGAACAGGCAAATCGGAAACTTGGGGATATGTACTGGCTAATAGGAAGACAGTCTTCACTCAAATTAGAAAATAAGATCTTAATTTATAAAAGTATTATAAAACCAATTTGGACTTACGGCATTGAACTCTGGGGTCAGCAAGCCACTCCAACATAGAAATACTTCAACGTTTCCAAAATAAGGCTTTGAAAATAATTGCTAGTGCTCCATGGTTCATAAGAAATACAGAAGTCCACGAATATCTTGAAATGCCCACCGTCAAGGAACAGATAAATATATCATGTATCACATACAAAACGAGATTGGAACATCACAAGAATGAACTTGCAAGATCACTGATCAATATCGATGAAAGCATACATCGACTAAGGCGAACAAGACTGGCTTCAATCTAAAGAAGCAATATTGTAGAATGAGACGACGCATCATAGGATGGGTTCATCTCAAAAAACAACAATTAAGATGCTCATAAATTTAATTATAGCTGTTGGGCTGATCGTAAATGGACAAAATGAAAAAAATAAAAAAAAAAAAATAATAATAATAAATTCATATTAAAATTATGTATCCGAAGTTCTCCTAATTTGCCGGAAAACTTCGATCTTAAGGAGGGAGGAGTTACGTCATCCAAAGTGCTGAGCAAGTACATTCCGTTGGCCGCTCTGGTATTCGCAGAACCCTTAACATAAGCTCTTTGTTATCAAGTATAAACATGTATCATTAAACATAAGCTTTTTGTTATCAAGTATAAAATATGTATCATTTAACATAAGCAACTGTATCAATTACCATAAACAATTGCATCATCTAGCGGATGTCGAAATGTGACATTATAAGTAAGTTAGTATTAAGAAACAGAGTCTGTAACATGTAGTCTTAGCGACAAGTTGTCTTTAAATATAAAAATTAAATAAAATTATATTAGCTTCACGCTGTATCCCGCACACAGCAGGGTAGGCAGAGGGAACCCAGTGTTAAGACACTCAGTTCCCCACTTTCTGCCGAATTTCGGAGGCATTGCGTGTTGAGTGGCAGAACTCAACGCCGCGCTTTGCCTCGACACCAGAGCGAAGAAATGGAAATATAAATTTTAGTAAATATTTCATCTCCTCGAGTGGGGATCGAACCCACAACCAGTCGGTTTTACAGTCTCACTTTGTGCCACTGCGCCACGACTGGCCTTATAATTAAATAAAATTGTATCTTTTTAAAAAGCCTACCACGGCGGTTCGAACTTGACTAAGTATAAAGTGTTTATTTGTTTTTTTTTATTATTATACCAGACTATTATTTTATTATACCAGAAATGATTCACTGTTTCAAAATCATTTGGAAGTATTTATCTTTAAAATTAAGTAATAAACTTCCAATTTATTTTGAAAGAGTAAATCTTTCTGGCTTTGAATAAAAATCGATTTATTATCCAAATATTAGCCAAATTTTGAATTTCCCGCCGATATCTGAGGCGGTAAATTTTAAATATTGTTTCTGGTGGGCACACGATAGATGGCAGCAGTGACGTTTTGTCCCCCTTTTTTTGTATGAAGTGAACATTCTTCCCTTTGGGTATATGGTTCTGTGCTCAAATATAAGCTTCTTGAAAACTTAAATACTTATATCTTTTGATAGAGTGAAGCGATTTCAATGAAATAAACACTAAAACCTACTTTGATTTACTTGTAATTTTTATGTATAAAAGTTGCTTAAATTTATTGTGTAGTTTTTAAGTGATGCTTGTTAACATAAGCAGACAAACAGAAAAATTCCAAAAATATTGGAAATGGATTCTGTTAATTATCCTTTAACACCCTAGCTATTTTTTTTTTATTATTTTCAATGTACAGAAACGACTTTTCTACAGATTTATTATAAGTATAGACAAGTAAATTAATTGACTTTAAAAATTATGGACAATTCACTCTGGAACAATAGAATGCCAGCAAAATTATTTTAACTACATTAGATATAACAAGGTATTGTCAACTGTATAACAGAAAACCGAAAAATATTAAAAACATTTGTTAATTTTATCAATATTTAAGGAGGAATACTGTACAGCTTACCTTACAATTGTCTGTGTAAAAATATAGTACATAAGTTATACCTATTAGTGTAATGTTCTTTAAGAAGTATTCTCTATTTTTAATATACTTACTTTTTCTTAACTCTCCATAACATAACTGGAAATATTTGAAGAATGTCCTTTTCTCTTGTCTATCAATATTTGAAGATCTGAAATTAATGTATTAAATGTTTTTTTTTCAAAGAATTGATTTTATACAAAGTATCTCTGCATAAAATCTATTTTTTTACTTGTTGCTCTAATATATATTTTACAGTAAACTCAAAGTTACTCTGTATTTGATTTCTTCTTTTATAATTGTTTATCATTAAGTTTTTTTGTTCAAACATTGAGGTAAGCATAGGAACTTTCATCGCAACTGTAAAATAAATCCAAACAAGAAAAGCCACACATAGAGTAATTATTATTAAATACTAGCGACCCGCTCGCGGCTTCGCTCGCTTAAACCACAGAATTATTTACTTAACTCACTGAATTATGTTCTTGTTTTGATATACCCATAATGTATGTTTGCAATGCAATGAAGATTTTTTATTTGAAACTTTAGATCGCATTTTCGTACCTCCTATAAGAATCTTCAATTGAATGTTTGAAGTAAAAAAACACTTATCGATCGATACTTATTACTTACTGTCTGTGCGTTTCTTCACGATTATCTCAGAAACAGCTTAACTGATTTAAATACTTTTTTTGTTTGTATTTTGGCAAACTGCCTTTAAATATTTAGTATTAGTTTTATTTTAACCAGCTTCACTCTGTATCCCAAACACAGCAGGTTAGGCAGAGGGAACCTAGTGTTAAGACACTCCATTGCTAACTTTCTGCCGAATTCTAAAGGCATTGTAAATTTAAGTAAATATTTCATCTCCTCGAGTAGGAATCGAACTCACAACCAATCGGTTTTACAGTCACACTTCGTGCCGCGGCGCCACGACTGGCCTCAACTGGGCTGGACTTCATTTTAATCTATTCACACGAAAGTTAAAACCAGATCCACGCTTTATCCGATTGGAGGATATCTTGGAAGTTCACAGAAATATTGCAGAGGCACTAGGGAAGAGAATGACACATTTTGAAAAACAATTAAACAACACTGGTTCCAATGATTCCGGTAAGGGTGGTCTCGACAAGCTGGCTTGTGGAGTGCTTCATGGAGTTTAAGACTTCAGTGTGGAACATTTTGGATCTCCTCAAGTCCTTCATCAACAATTTATCTTTACAAATTGACGAAGTCGACAACTCTACCAGAAGAAATGCCCTTCTCTTTGGTGGCATTGAGGAGGCAGAGGGTGAAAATTTGGTTTCCACTATACTTGGGACTATCCAAGTGCTCATGGGAGTCTCTGACATAAATCCTGTCAACGGCTGGGTATTAAATCAGCGAGCCGTTGTCGCCCCATTCTAGTGCGCTTTAATGACTTAAAGGTGAGGAGTGACCTTTGGGGCAATAAGAAGAAATTAAAGTCCTCTCAAGTCGTGCTGAGTGAGTTTGCCTCACAAAAACTCGCCAATCCATATTTATTTCTGCGCGCAAATCTTTTGGAGTGAGGAATACATGGACATATCTCGGTAACATTAATTTCAAGCTTCCCAATAACGAGCGTAGACGTATACTACTGCTGAGCTTGACGAGTGTTTAAAACTGCTTCCTCAAGCTGATTCCTGTTTCCCCAGTTGAAAAACCAGTACCTCTGAGCGACCCAGAGTAAGTCCGGCAGCCGTCAAAGATCATATCAGGAGGCCCCTCACTCGGCGCAATATTGTAAAGAAATTAGGTTTCATCCAATTTATCTATTATTATTTTTTCTTTCTTATGATTAATTTTTTTCTTTGATTCTAACCTATATACATCCCACATACAATGTTAGTTTTTTTTTTAACTTATTGAATGAGTGCACTTAAATTACGTTTGCGGCAGTCAAGAGATTGAAAAAAAACCGAATAATTATTAATTATTTATTAATTATATATTAATACAATAATTTCTTAAAGAGGGTCGTCCAGAGGGTGCCCTGACTAATATCTGTCCGATATTAGTTCTTGGGCATACGGGTACGCGACCCCGGATCCTCGAGCCACCACTTGTTATAACCCGTCCAGTCCGTATAAGTGGTGTCCCCTCCTTTCAATCTCTTCCTTTTTCCTACCTTCTCCTTCTACCCATCCCCCCCCCCCTTTTCTATATGTCCTATTCCTCTTCCCCGGTTTCTCCCCATAAAGAGGTTTTGGAGGTCAGATGGCAGTCGCTCCAATTAAAAACCGCCATCCGCCGCTACAAATGGACAGTATGAGTAGGAAACTGGGTACGGCTAGGGCGTCGCCGCTAAACGACGCGCAGGCACATCGCCCTACACCTGCGATAAGTGGGCAAGGGCTACCGTGTCAAGTACGGGCACGGCTAAAGACGCGAGTACCCAGAAGGAAACTCCACTTTGCAACGTGGAATATTGGTTCTCTAACCGGACGATGCAGGGAACTCGCAGATGTACTCATGAGACGTCGGGTCCAGTGTGCTTTCCTCCAGGAAACTCGCTGGAAGGGCAATAAGTCCCGTAACATCGGACAGGGTTACCGGCTTATATACACTGGGTCACCTTTAGGTAGAAACGGTGTGGCGGTAGTGCTTTCCGAAGAGCTTTAGAATGGGCTCCTTGAAGTTGACCGTCGCTGCGACCGCTTGATGCGAGTAAGGGTACTGATTGAGGGCGTTTCCACTAACTTAATCAGTGCCTATGCTCCCCAGGCGGGATGTAGCGCGTCCGAAAAGGAGACATTCTGGGAGCAGTATGAAGAAGTGCTACTTGCTATACCGTCTACCGAAGTGGTCTTAGTTGGGGGGGACTTGAACGGTCACGTCGGTAAGGCTGCTGAGCCGTTTGAACGTGTTCACGGGGTTTTGGGCACGGTCTTCGCAATACAGAGGGAGAAAATATTCTAAGAACCTGTATTGCATCAAATCTGGCCGTCGTGAATACGTTCTTCCAAAAGAATCCTCAGCACCTTATCACGTATAAGAGCGGGTCCCACTCAACTCAAATAGACTACTTATTGACCAGACGGTGTCATATGGGCAGGGTAACTAACTGTAAGGTCATTCCAGGCGAAAGCCTAACGGCCCAACATCGTCTTCTTGTCATGGACTTTAACGTTACTCCGAAGAAGAAAGTAGCTGAGAAACGTAGGCCTCGGATCAAGTGGTGGTTGCTGAATGGACCGATGCAGACCGAGTTCCTGGCAGAGGTGAAAAGTCATAATCTTTCGACTAACACCGAGACTGCTCAGGATGCTTGGATCAAGCTCAGTCGGCAATCATTGCGGCAGGCAGGCGAGTTCTTGGTCTTTCTAGGGGAGGACGTGTCATCGACAGGGAGACATGGTGGTGGAATGACAAGGTGCAGGAGGTGACTCGTGAAAAGAAGGATGCCTTTAAGAAGTGGCAGCAATCCAACTCTCCTGAAGACAGACTGGAGTACATAGTAGCTAAACATGCCAGTAAAAGAGCTGTAGCCAGAGCCCGCAGTGAGAGTTTGTCACCACTGTATGATAAACTTGAAACTGTGGAGGGGCAGAAGTTCATTTACAAGCTGGCACGTTCCCGGGATAAAGCGACGCAAGATATCGCAAAATGTCTTTGCGTCAGAGATTCCCAGGGCACGCTGCTCTGTAGTCATGCCTCTGTGAAGGAGAGGTGGAGAAGCTACTTTCAGGAGCTGCTGAATACTCAGCACCCATGCAGTCTTCATCACGACCCACCGCCTAACCTCGGACTTATTGCCCCAATAACCCTTGACGAAACTCGTAATTGCCTTCGACGCATGAAGAACGGAAAAGCGGTGGGACCTGACGATATTCCCGATCGAAGCGTGGAAATCGTTGGGCTCTCTTGGTGTCCTCATACTTACTGTCCTTTTTAACCATATCTTGAACACTGGAAAGATGCCACACCAGTGGCGGCTTAGCTTCATTACCCCTATTTACAAGGGAAGGGGCAGTGTTCAAGATTGTGGTAGTTATAGGGGCATTAAGCTTATGAGTCATACCATGAAGCTCTTCGAGCGCTCTGAGTCTCAATATGGATTTCAGCCAGGATCGGGCACTATGGACGCCGTTTTCGCCCTCAGAACATTGATGGAGGCATACAGGGAAAAAAGGAGAGCTCTGCATGTGGCCTTTTTAGATCTGCAGAAGGCCTTTGACTGTGTGCCTCGTCAGTGTATCTGGTGGGCATTGCGATCCAAAGGGATCCCTGAGGCCTATATTGAGATTATCAGAGACATGTACCGCGATTCCGCTTCTATGGTTAGGACTGCTGTTGGCGACACTAAACCCTTCCAGATTACAGTAGGGGTTCACCAAGGCTCGGCTCTTAGTCCGTTCTTATTCAATGTGGTGCTCGATACTGTCTCGGCTCACATCCAAGACCAGCCTCCATGGCTGATGATGTATGCCGATGATATAGCACTCATTGATGAGAACCGACTGATGCTGGAGCGTAAAGTGAACCTGTGGAAGGGTCCGCTTGAGAACGGCGGTCTTAAACTAAATGTGTCGAAGACCGAGTACATGGCCTGTGGGAGCCCGGACTCGAGCACTATCCTTATAGGTCCTGAACCAGCCGTTAAGTCGGAAAAGTTCAGGTACCTTGGATCCGTTATGCACGAGTCTGGAGGCATCGATCACGATGTCTATAGCCGGGTAAGCGCTGCTTGGGCCAAATGGCGGGAGGTCACTGGTGTGGTCTGCGATCGCAGGATACCGCCCAAACTCAAGGTCTGATATACAAGAGCATCATCCGACCGGTTCTTTTATACGGCAGCGAATGTTGGCCAGCACTATCTCGGCACACTCAGGAGCTTCACGTCACGGAAATGAAGATGCTGCGGTGGATGTGCGGCGTAACGCGGTCTGACCGCATACGCAACACATTCATTCGGGGTAGTCTTGGAGTCCGTGACGTAGCGGATAAGCTCCAAGAGCGTCGCCTGAGATGGTTTGGTCACGTTACGCGCCGGCCTAAGAACTATGTCGGATGCAAGTGCCTTGCTATGTCAGTCCCTGGAGTGAGACTCTCGGACGCCCAAGGAAGCGCTGGTTGGATGTCGTGAAGCAGGACATGAGAGCCAATGGTCTAACCACCGAGGACGCTAAAGACCGTGCAAAGTGGAGTAGGTTGAGTGGGAAGGCAGACCTGGCAAATAGCCGGGATTATTGCCAGGAAGAGAAGAAGAACAATAATTTCTTAAGCTAAGGACTGCTTTAATCGAAGTGAGAATAAAGAGTGTTAAAAAATGTATTACAATTAATAAACTAAGAAATTAAAACAATGGGGCATTGAAAGGCTAATACGGGGAAACCGCGGAGTGATCGCCTGGGAATCTTCCATCAGTTTGATCCGTCAGCATATTCGTGGGATTAGGGTTCCGTAACTCCTCCACCCCTAGAGAGGCAACTATTTGAGAATGTTGAGTGAAAAAGTTGCCGGAGAACTTGCTTTCTCATTACTTTCTGGGTTATCTCCATTTTCCAAAATTTCTTCATTCTTTACAGTAGTTTTCTTATACTTTTTATATTGTAATAAAATGATAAGTGCACCTGCACTGAATAGTATTGCGTATACCGGTATGGTTGTATGATATACTGTAGTATCCTTTTCGTGTTCAATCTGTAGCGGTGATTGTATCATAATTTTATCCTTGAGTCTATGGAGTCCATGAATATTTATAGATGAGATATTAATAGTTGTATCAAGGTGAGCAATTTCATCGGATATCTTTATCAATTTTAAGGGCTGTCCTCTTACTTCGTTGTTGTCGTTGATTAACGTAAATTCTTCGGATATGATTTGGCATCCCAGGGGAATAGTTACAAGGTAGCTGCCTTTTAATGATGTAAATTCCTGTTTATTGCATGATATTTGTATCTTCTGATTTTCGGGGAACGATATAATGTAGTGCATATCGTCCAGTTTCTCCATTGATCCTCGTAGAAGATTGACTGTAGTTAAGTGACAAGATTCTTCTAAAATTTGCTTAATAATTAACTGGTGGATACAATCGGGATTTGTACGAATCTGATGATTAAGTTCTATTTGACATAGATACCAGCTGCTATGTTTCGGGCATTCGGCCTCTATGTACAAGAATGAATTCTCGTTAGTTGCAATGAAAGGAGAGGATGGGATGAGAGCCTGTGATTTTTTATTAGGTACTACTGCTAATCTATATAATAGAAAGTTATCTCTAGAAATAATAGGAAATCGGAATATAAAAACTATTTGCTTATTAGCATAATAAGAAGCTGGTTGAATTATATTATAATACTCTCTTATTTCTAAATTTAAAATACTATCTTTTCCGTAGATAGATTTAAGATTGTCTATCATTGAACTTAATACATCTATACTAATCATGGAATGGTGCATGCTTGATGCATGTATAAAAGCTAAACTATTTTCTATTCTTAGTAATTCATTCATTAAATCGTTTATGTTTTCACTTAATATTACTAATAATTGACCAAATTTAGCGTATTTAATTAAAGTCAAGCCATTATTCATTTTGTTGGAAAGTATTAACATTAAGGTACTATTAATTTTACTTTGATTTTCTACTAGTTGAGTCAAAACGCTATTATATTTAGTGATCCATTCTTTGCTTATACTTAATTGATTATTAATTTCATTTGTAATTTTATCCTGATTACTTTCTAATAATTTTATAGCCTCGTTATACCTTAAAGCATCAGTATAATCTAGGTTCCCTGTAATACTTTTTATAACTGTTCCGAGTCCATCAATGATTCCTCTTTTGGATCTATTGGGTTGTAAGGATTTAATTTGATTTAATATCTCGTCTAATTTGTTAAGCAAGTAACTTATCTGAATTTCATATGCTGAATACATGCCGTTAGGTAATTGATTCTTATAATTGTGTAAATGATTCTGTAGACTATGTGTTTTATCTTCTATGTCGTCAAGTTTTATGTATTGTAAGAATGTGTGGTAATGTGTCGCTATTTTCATTGGTCCAAGTTTGTAGGGAAGTATCCCAGGTCCGTCATCAAGACTCTCGAATTTAATGTCCTGAAGATGTACCAGGGGTAGCATCGTGAACACCAGGATCCTGTAACAAATTCGCTGCTTTAGGGATTCGTTTAAGTCGCGATTTTGCTATAGGGCCACGTTTCTTTTTAGTGTAGATATGTATAGGTAAATTGGCAAGGACAGTGTCTTGTGTATATCTTGGGGCTGTTTTTTGTCTTTCAGCTAATGGGTTTCTTACAAAAATCTGTTGATTGGGTGCATATTCTATCTCAGGTTCGCGTGTATTATTTCTATTCTCGATAAGGGTCGTTCGGTCACTAAGGGATGATTGATTAACGATGTCGTATACTTTTTTCATTCGTTCTTTATGTGTCTGTAAGTATTGCTGTAACATTTGTTGAGTGAGGTCAATTTCAAGGAAGTCTCGGGGGTCAAAATGTCCGTTTAATAAGTCAAAGGGTCTACATCTTGTGAAACTGTGTATGGAACTATTGTAGGCTATTAAACCGTAGGGCATAAGGTTGACAATGGGTTCGTCCTTATGTTGCAATTTTAAAAGTCGTAGATGTTCAAGGAGTGTCGAGTGAAATTTTTCAATGTTTCCGTTGCCATTAGGAGAATGAGCTAAGGTTCTATGGTGGTTGATTTTGTGAAGTCTCGTAAATTCGTTAAATAATTGATTGGCAAATTCTGTTCCGTTGTCGGTTATAATGGTCATAGGGACGCCATGGTGGGTGCAATATTGTAAAAGGGCTTGTAATACACTAACAGCTGTTCCGTCACGCAAGTAATAAGCTTGTCCGTATTTGGTAAAGACGTCTATGAAAGTCATATATTTTATGTTCTGTATTGTCAGTAAGTCTATGTGTATAATTTCAAAGGGTTTCGTCGCTGGAGGTACAATATTAAATTGAGGTCGGACTGGGTTTCGATCGTACTTGGCTTGTCCGCATATAGTACATTCTGTGATAAATTTCGTTATTTGATCCTTCATTTTTGGCCAAAAGTAAATTCGTGATAATGATAAATAGGTTTCATTGATTCCTCGATGATTTGTCTTACCCTCGTGATAATGACGAATAATTTCCTGCTGTCTAGGATATTCTTTAACGTTCTCTATTTCCGTTTTTGCTAAGACTAAATTCATTGAAGATGATTTAAACTTACTTTGTAAAATTGGAATTATGGTATACATATCTATGATAGGATTAATTAATATAGCTGTCTTAATTTTAGAACAAATGTATTCTTTTACAGGCGTTAATTAAATCTTCCTCTAAATTAGTTTTACTTAACTGGATGTTAATTCGAGTGTGTTTCTCAAAAGGCTTTGATACTGCAGGTTTTCTTTTTATACCGTCAACTATCGTAAAAATTACCTGTCTATGAAATTTATTAAGAGGTTCATCTGTAATTGGTATTTCTAAAATTGGGTTTTCGTGACTACTGTGTGCTGTTAACGTAGAGGAGTTAGATTGATGAGAGGCCGTAATTGTTGAAGAGTTTGATTTTTCGGGAACCGATACCGTAGAGGAATTCGACATCCTGCGTAAGGTATCGGATGGATTGCCTAACAACGAATTTAATTCATCGATTTCCTCTATTAATGATTTAGTTTCTTTAGCATGGATTTCTATTCTAGAGAGGGCGTCCGCGTTAGTATTATTTTTACCTTTTTTATATATTACTGTATAGTCAAATTCGCTTAAGCGTAAACGCCATCTCGTGAGACGTGAATTTGGTTCCTTTAAGTTTACCATCCATTGCAGTGGCTTATGATCCGTAACTATTTTAAATTTTCTACCAAATAGGTAAGGCCTAAAATATTTCGTAGCCCAGACTATAGCCAATAATTCTTTTTCTATTGTACTGTAATTTTGTTCACTATCGTTAAGGGTCCTAGAGGCATAACAAATTGGTCTATCGGATCCTATGGGGCCTTGTGATAGAATAGCGCCTATGGCCACATTGGATGCATCGGTTGTGAGGTTAAATTCTTTATTAAAGTCAGGGTACTGAAGTATTGGGTCATTTGTTAAGACTGTTTTACATTTTTCAAAGCTAGATATGTATTCGTCATTTAAAATAATTTTTCTACCTTTTTTTAGACATTGTGTAAGCGGTTTTGTTAATTTTGCGAAGTCTGGTATAAATTTACGGTAATATCCAACTAAGCCTAGGAATTGTTTTATTTCTTTTGGTGTTTTAGGTATGGGGTATTTTTATTGCAGCAATTTTTTCGGGTTAGGTTTTACTCCGTCCGCGCTTATAATATGGCCTAAAAAAGCTGTCTCTCGTTTTAAGAATTCCGACTTATCCATTTGGATTTTAAAGTTCGATTCTCGAAGTCTCTGAAAAACTTTTCTTAAATTTACAATATGCTCCTGTAAGGATGTACTATAGACAATAATATCATCCATATAGACTAAACAAATAGAGTTTTGTAGGCCTTTCAGCACATCATCCATCACTCGCTGAAAGGTCGCCGGAGAATTTTTTAATCCCATGGGCATACGAAGGAATTCATAGTGTCCATGTTCTACATTAAATGCTGTTTTATGTATGTCCTGAGGATCGGTTTGTACCTGATAAAATCCGCTAGCTAAGTCTAAAGTCGTAAAATATTGGCATTTTCCTAATTTATCTAGTACGTCGTTAATATTGGGGATTGGATATTTATCGTCTATTGTTTTTTCGTTTAATTTGCGAAAATCAACAACTATTCGCCATTTTCTTTTACCGGATGCATCGACTTTTTTGGGCACAACCCAAATAGGTGAGCTCCACGCCGAATTAGAGGGTCTTATTATTCCTTGTTCGAGCATTTTACCTATTTGTTCCTGTACTTCCTGTCTATGAACGTATGGGTATCTATAGCTTTTAGTGTGAACGGGGGCTTCATCAGTGGTTTTAATCGAGTGTTTTATCCTATTTGTAAATGTAAGTGGCTCGCCTTCTAGATAAAATACATCAGAATACTGGCTACATAATAGTTCTAAGTTTTTACGTTCCTCAACGTTAAGATGCTCTGTACGAAGTCGCGTCAGCACGTCTTTTACACGTTGCGATTGTTCCGTGAATGTGAAATTGATATTATTAATTTCCGCAAAGACGGCTCGGTCCATTGAAAATATTACGTCATTCCTACTGGGATTTTGACTTCCACGATACCTCTGTTATTCTTAACGGACGTAAGGCACTCACTAATTATGCAATTTGAAATTTTTTGTTCTTTTATGTACGCTTCACCATCGTGCATATTAATAGGAATTTTTAACAATTTTGATTGACCTGCCGGTATTATATCCTCATATAAATTTGCATTACGGGAGTCGTGTACATATATGGGGTTTGAAGCAGTTTTGGTAATAAGTGTTTTATTTTTATAATCTATTACTGCCTCCCATTTGTCTAATAGGTCGGTTCCTATGAGTCCATCGAAAAAGTCGTGAAATTTATACACATAAAATGTTAGATTATGCGGGTCATTAAATTCATTAAAGCTTGGTATGGTTATTGAATAATTACTTCTAGTTTTGGCATGAACATTACATACTTCGAACGGATCGTAATTTAAAGGAAAATTATTAAGATATTTTTCTACAACTGCTGGACTTAAAAACGATTGGTTGGCTCCCGTATCAATTAATAATTTTAATGGTGGCGATAGTATTTGAATATATGGAAGGTGACGTTGTGTATGTAAATTTATTTCTATTTTAAGGTGTCGGACTTGGAGATTTTCTGAAAATCCTGCTTATTGTCGTCAGGTGTAATCTCATTATTGGTTTCTATTTGTGACGTAGTGGGATTATCGGTATAATTTTGGGGATAGGTCTCATAGTTATAGTCATAATCATAGTCATAGGAGTATTCTATGTATTCGTTACTGTCATAATACGGTTCAAAGTCTGTATAATAATCGTACGAGTCGTAATCGTCTTCACAGTTATTAAAATTTATTTCTCTTGATTTAAAATAATTTCTTGGGGGAGGGTTACCGTATTTTAACCAGTTATGTCCTGTAAGTGTAGGCTGTGTTGGTGGCAGTGGTCGAGACACAAAGTGACTCACACCGCTCATAGGTCTAGGAAATCTATTGCCTTCATTAGGCTTCTGTGTGACACTATTTCGAGGCGGTAACCTAAACATGTGACTGTTAGGGTTGTAGTTTGGAGGTGGTGCACCGAACATTCTTTGTGTGTGTGTGGGTAGTCTAGGACGTTGGTGTTCATTATTAAATTTGAATGGCTGTGTGTTAGGTCTATTTTGTATAGGTATACTTAGTGGAAAAGTGCGTGGTGCGAATGTGTGGGGAGTAGCGCTAGGTATAGCGGTTACGGTTTTATTAGATTTTGAAACCTCGTAGCGGCTGTGCATGTACATAGTATTAAGCTCTTCCTGTACATATTCGAGAGCTTTTTCTATAGTTGGTGGTCGCATACAACGAATGCGGGACCCTAATGGTTCTTTAAGACCACGAACATAGGCCTGCATAGTTACTTTTCTATATAAATCGCGTTTTGCTTCGATAGTAGTGGATAGTGTCTCATGTAGTGTAACGTAAGTCATTAACATGCTAAACAAATTTTGACAATGGTCATAAAATTCTTGAGGGCTTCTATTGCCCTGTGTGGCTAAGGAGAGATCATTGTATAGGGCGGTTTCATCCCTTTGGTCGGAAAAGTTATTAATTAAAAGTATTTTTTATTCCTAGCCAACTATCAGGTATTCCGTTTGAATTAATTTTGCTTGCTGCTGTGCCTGTTATTTTGTTTAAAATTCCATTTAAAAGGCATACATTAGAAAATTCACTACCAGGTAATTCGCTAAGATATTGGATCGCTAAATGGTCACAAATTTGAATGAATCGAGTTAAGATATTTGGGTTCCCGTCGAACTCAGGGACAAGGCGGAGGGCCTTAAATATGGTGTCCGGATCGTGAGACATGTTAACTAAATTAATTAAATTAGAATGACTACAATCTAAATTTAAATTTTTTATTTCTTCTAAATTAATATTTCTTATTCTATCTATACCTAACCGACGGGCCTGCCTAGATAGAGGCTCTCGGGTCCTAGATGTTTTAGGATGGAAAATTTTGGTAGCTTATGAATAGGCTTAGGTCTAGGAAGGAGCAACACGAGAATAATTCTTATGTACTCACATAAACTGCATTATCTGGTCTCTTCTCAGTTGAATCGATTGCTGGATTCCACTCCCGGCTGCCACAGGTCCGTAGATTCTGGATTCTCGAATGGTGCTCGAAGGCCACCCGGGCGGCACGCGACGTGATGATAATTATCGAGTAATTAATTTAAACCGATCGCGAACCGGCCCGCGAAAATCCTACCGACTGCGCCAATTACGTTTGCGGCAGTCAAGAGATTGAAAAAAAACCGAATAATTATTAATTATTTATTAATTATATATTAATACAATAATTTCTTAAAGCTAAGGACTGCTTTAATCGAAGTGAGAATAAAGAGTGTTAAAAAATGTATTACAATTAATAAACTAAGAAATTAAAACAATGGGGCATTGAAAGGCTAATACGGGGAAACCGCGGAGTGATCGCCTGGGAATCTTCCATCAGTTTGATCCGTCAGCATATTCGTGGGATTAGGGTTCCGTAACTCTTATGATGCTATTTATTTATTATTGAAATGTTTTTATGTAAGTAAAATACTGTTTACACTATTTTATTTCACATTATATGTTATATTTGTACCGGGCATTGTTTACATTACAACTTTCTTGTTTAATGTTTTCTGTCAATGTCAACTGTCATTAGTAACATAATATAACTGTGACACGGATAGCAGTATATTTTGGAAATTTAGTTGTTTTTATTGTAGTAAAGACCGTGGGATATATATGTATATTAACCATTCATTGTTAGTTAAAATACTATTATATTATATATATATTTTTTTTTTGTTGTAGTTTAACCTAATATATTTTTAGTTATTTGATTATTAGTATGTACATTACATACTATCTTATTAATATATATTTAGGAGACTACCGTACTACAATATGTCAACTGTCAAAATAGTACTGCAATGTGACAGCTGTCAGTGTCAACATTGGGATCCCGCCTTTTCATTTATTATGAGAGTTACTGATTTAAGCCAGAAGGCATATTTTCTCTCGCAAACATTAGGTTTAGCAGTTGTATTCGATGTGATTTGTTATTAGGTTGTTACTAGCTCATCATTAGCTTCCATCCATCTAATCCACTATTCTGTACGCCTTATAAGGCACTAGTACACCATCCTTCCGTTATCACTAATCTTGGTCTAACCAAGGGAGATGCTGACACCAACACAAAATTCCAATCCATAGTAAATGAAAATTTTTCAAATCACATCCTCATATTTACAGATGCATCAAAGCTTTCAAAGGAAAGCTGTGTTGGTGCAGCTTGCTGGATACCAAAATTCAAAATTATATTACAATATAAATGTCCTCCCGAATCATCTGTGTTTACTGGAGAGGCTGTTGCTTTGTTAGAAGCAATCCGGTTCACACACTCCCACAACTTTAAACAGACTGTCATTTGTACTGACTCTTTAAGCTGCATATTGGCTATAAAGGGAAATCCATTTCATAGTAAATTAAGGTCTTCAATTATGTTAAGGATTCGTGAAGAACTGTATTCATGCTATTCAAAGGGTTTGGATGTTACTTTAGCATGGATTCCAGGTCATTCTGGAATAAGTGGGAATGAATCTGCAGACTCGTGTGCAAAATTAGCCATTCAGGGTGGTAATTTAGATCATTTTTATATATTTCGGCCCAGGATCTGTTGTCTCTTGCATCAACTCATTTGGATGTGTCATGGTCTGAATTTTGGGAGTTATCAAAATTCAGAAAGGTAAATTTTATGCTGCTGTTCAACCCAATATCCACAGGCGACCTTGGTTTTTTTCTCAAAGATTTACTGAACGGAGGATTATATCAACTATTTGTCGCTTGCGCCTTGGACATGCATGTACACCTGTGCACTTAGCTAAGATCAGGGTCAGGGACCACTCTCTGTGTGAGTTTGGCCTGGACGACGGTTCCCCTCCTCACATACTCTTCACTTGTCCTAAACTGATCCGTCCCTTATACGATGTCCTTCCTCATAAAGTTCCCCGCCCCCTTAATGTTCAATGTTTGTTAATGTTTGTGTTTAGTCCTCTATGTAAATTTTTATGTAAATATATTAGACATAACAAAATTAAATTGTAAGCTAACACCTTTGTATTATATTTCTTACTACTAACCCTCTGTGTTATGTGTATAATTTATATATTAATTTTATTTTTTTTTTTTTTTTTTATAGGTGAAGGCAATTTTTAACTGGATCTTTTTTTTTAACATGCATTCTCCTACTGTGTAACATTTGCTCTTTTTAGCGTACAACCTCCTTCGTGTTTTCTCCATACAACGTGACATTGGCGAAGTGATATGTGCTCTACTGGCACGCTCGGAACGCCATAATCAAAGAACCATACCATACCGGATAGCAGTATTTTGGAAATTTAGTTGTTTTTATTGTAGTAAAGACCGTGGGATATATCGACGGTCCCTACGTATAAAACGATATGTCAAAATAGCAGGTTTACAGGAGAGCAGAATAAAGGTTCAACTTGCTCTTAAAAAAAAATTAAACAAGATTATGAATATATGTTTGCAATAATATGTTACTACATTTACAAAGTATGAAATGGCATTTATAAATATGTAATTTTATGACATTTTCCTAATTAAACTGCTAGTAGACTGTTTCTACTGTGCCATCAAAATAAAGTCATGTCAGACAAATATAAGATATCTGTTTATTCAGCGGAAAGAATAAATCATTGTTTTTAAATGGAACTTGCCTAAATGTTTCATGAAAATGTGTAATTATTACGATATTTTAAATACAATTCCAAAATATGAATTTATCGTTAGTAATCTATGTGAAAATTGTATTAATGACTACATGTATCTCTATACGTGGTTCTAATTCAAGTAGACGTAATCAGTCATTGAACAGAACAAGAATTTGGATTAATTAAACATAATTTATATTGTAGGTATTTAATTATATTTTTAAAGTAATTATCTTCTAAACAATATTCTTTAATTTTAACTGCAGTCTTATTAGAATAGGAACTTATAAACATTACAGATCACAGTTCATCATCTTAATAATCATATTTATCTTCACCTTACTTTCACAATATACCGATCAATCTATCTTTCAATCTTTTTTTGTTTTAAATTTTCAAATACTTAATGAATTAAAAAATAAAAAAAGTAATAGATAATCTTATTCATCTTCTTCGTCACAATTCTTTTTTTCTTTACAATATTGAAGATTTTTATAAAAATTATGATATGTATATCTATAAATTATGACATCGTATTACATAAATTAATCAAGTCTTTGTATTTTAATACGAATTGGATCTCTGTACAATTTATTTAGTAAAAATTCTTGTTGATTTTTTTTCTTCCTCTCGTTAATTTCATATTATAGCCACAGTTTAATTTTCTATATTTTTTTTCAAATAAATCATATTTAAATTCGATAATATCTGGATTACTCCCTTGAACTTTTACTTCTCTTATTTTATTCCATAATATTATTTCCGATTGTGTATCTTTTATTCAATATTTTGTACCTAGCTAATTTTTAAAATCAAATATCATTTCCTGATCTACTTCTACGACTTCATAAGGAGGACCATTCTGTTTCGCCCAACGAACCAATGCATACCATTCATCTGGTACATAAACAAGTTTATTTTTTGTTGTCCGTTCTATCAACGCATGAACGCTATCTGCCTCGTTCTGAGTATGGCCTTTTTCCAAAAATCTATGGCACAAGTCTATATTAAATAATATACTAACATAGAGGTACATAAAAAAAACAAAAAACTATTTACATGTTGAATTACAGTGTCTCTCATTGCAGCGTTAATAATAGTTGCATGATTTTGATGAAAACCTCTCATATCTTTACTGCAAAAACCTGTGTTTTGTCATACTTATCAATGGCAGATTGTATAAAAGTGTTGCTAATAGACAGCGTATTTTTAAACATGGTTTTACACACTATAATCTGTTTTTTGTTGCCATCATTATAAACATTTAATCGCTTGGAATCTTGTGTCCACTATTTTTTTCTTATTTGCTTCATATGTGATGAAATAAAAGACCATTGAAGAGAATGATCACCAAGATTCCAAAATGTTTTAAAAATATTTTGGCGGGTTTCTATATCAAACTTTTGAGAACATTTCAATCGGCAGTTAGATTTACATGGACTCCTTATTTGTTTTTCCTTTTGTTGCTTTTCACGAGATATATAAGCTTCACCTAAATTGACAAGTAACTTTCTTCTTACATCTAGCCAATTACATTTATTAGTGGATCTTTTCTTAGTAATTGTTTTTTAAGGTACACGTTTCTTCGATATATGCGGTATTGATGAATCTGATATTTCACTTGATGCTAAAGGACTTGTACCCACGCTTGAATCCGAGAAAATCGTCGATCTTCCACTGAAAGCGTTACATATTAATCATTAATATCTCCAAATGCCATGTATGGGTTAGGTAGTGGGGTCGAATCGAATGATTCCGAACGCAATAATATCGGATCTGTCGAGGTATTTTCATTGTTAGATTCTCTATTCAAATTAGAATTATTAAGTGTTATGTCTGGAATTTTATTTCGATACACGGCTATGTTAAAAGAGCTATCTTCAGTACATTGTTCAATGTCGTTATCTGAAATCTCCCCTACAGCTTCAATTATATAATTAAGATCAGATTACGTTAATATATTTGATGTATGAATTTCACAATCTTTTTTTGTTTCGGCTTCTTGTTTTATATCGCTGTCATCGTCCATAAGCGGATCTTCAGTATGCAAGGAATTATTATACATATATAATTTTCACATATTCGCGTCTCTATAAAAAACATAATAATTAGTACACTTAACCAAATTAACTGCAGTAATAAATAATTTAAAGATTAACTATACTTTATTTAATATTTGTTTATTATTTCTGTCAGTATTAAGTTAAGGTTCTTAAATATTTTGGTTAAAAAATTCATAAAAGTACAAAATGTAAAGAAAATATATTCGCAAACTATTTAATTAATTACACGTATATAAAAACATGTACAACATGACTTTATTTAATAAAGTAAGATATCAACGTAAAAGCGGTCGTATCTGACATGTCCGCTCGTCCATATACACTTTTTTATAGTATAAGCGGACATGTCTAATATGACTGCTCTTACGTCGATCTTTTACTTTTTTAAGTTAGAAAAACAATAAAATATAGTTTATGCTCTTTTACCTTCATGACCATGAGAAAAATTTATATATTACTTACCCTCATGAGCTTCTTCTATATAATTAGTTAAATTTTGTGCTTCAGAAACGCATAGAACATTATTTCTTGAGTTTGCAATATTCACTAATAACTTTGATCTATTCATGCTTTTTGTTATAATACTCGTATACAATATTATTTAAAATTACTATAAACTAAAAAGTATACCGTAAAACAGTATAACACGATTTCTTTTTTCACGCGAACAGGTATTATCGACAAGAATTTCTCATAAATTACGTTACATTTGACGACAACGGTCGCGCGCCGAGTGGCGCGCTTTTTAAACGAAGTAATTGACGACATGTAAAGGTATCCGCATCTACGATATACTGTTTTTCTAATGACTGTACTTGTTCTCTTATACGAGTTGCATAATTAGAAAAATAGATAATATTTATTAAAAAAATCTTATATAGGCACGAGCGTATGGGCAACCTGAAGCCTTTTATGCAATAAAAAAAAATTGACGTTTTTGACATGACTTTATATACGTAGGGACCGTCGATATATGTATATTAACCATTCATTGTTAGTTAAAATACAATATGATAATTTTGTTTATACATTTTTTTAATATTTTTTTTTCTCTTTTTTGAGCCATCAGGTCATGTGTGATTTTTTTTTAATCTCTATATTCACTTATAATTTTTTTTATAATTTTTTGTTGTAGTTTAACCTAATATATTTTTAGTTATTTGATTATTAGTATATACATTACATACTATCTTATTAATATATATTTATTGTTATTATTTAAAATTATATTTTTTATTTTAAAATATTTATTTATTTATTGAATATTGTATTATGGATTCAAGTATTGATTCTTATCATTCTGCTCTCAGCTATGATGGGTTATCCAGCAGCTCTTTTTGTAGTTTGGATGATCCCAGTTTGTCGCTTGACATAGTTTTGTCAAACGTATTTGCACCGTTTCGTAAAAACTTTAATTTCTGTCACATTAATGCGCAGAGCATCCCTGCTCACTTTTCTAAATTTTATACCACATTCAATCAGACTAACATTCATGCTGTCTTAATTTCCGAAACTTGGCTAAAACCTTCACTACAATCTACTTGCTTTCCTGTTCCTGGTTTCACACTAATAAGAAACGATCATCCCGAAAGAGTCGGTGGTGGCGTTGCCATATACTTAAAAAGTCACATATCGTATAAAATCATCTGTCATTCAACTCCTTCGCCTGACCCGTGCTTTGAATATATATTTATAGAAATAAACCTAGGGGTAAAATTTTTTGCCCTTGGGGTAGTGTACTGTCCGCCCAATAGTAATTATTTTAATAACTTAGAGATTGTTTTCGAAGACCTCTTAGCCAACTACTCCCAACAGGTGATTTTAACACGACACGTGTTAAAATCACCTGTGATTATAAGTCTTGCGAGATGATTTTCGAGCAAGAAGACTTAACTGTATGTTAATGTCCCTTAATTTACATATACTACCGCTTAATCCTACTGACCACACCACAATGTTGATACACTGCTAGACCTAATAATCACATCAAATTCTGATCTTGTCTCTAAATTCGGTCAATTTCCTGCCCTGGTTTTTCTCTTCATGACCTTGTTTTTGCATCATTAAAAGTAAAATACCCCAAGCCAAAAGCAAAAACTCTTTTTATTAGAAGTTTCAACAACCTCAATCTTGAGAAGCTTAAGTGCGATGCTTCTAGCATCGACTGGTCGCGGGTTGAAGCTTTGTGTTCGATCGATGAGAAAGTTGATTTGTTGACTTTTAACATTACTAGTTTGTTTAACAAACATGCACCCCACCAACTTATTAAAATTAAAAACCCGCCAGCTTTATGGTTTAACGATGATTTTCGTAAAGCCAGGGCTAAAAGGGACAGGGCTTTTTTAAAATTCAAAAATAATCGATGTGATCTCAATTGGTCTATTTATAAGGCTGCAAGGAATCAGTGCAACCAGTTAGGTAGAAAATTAAATCGCTAATATATCTTTAATAAAATACGCAATTCTTCTCCCGAAGCGACTTTAAAATTTATAAAGTCCCTCGGTATTGGCAAACTTTCATCCTCCTCAATCAATTCTGACCTTAATTTAAATGTTCTAAATACGCATTTTTCATCATCTTCTGCCCTCGATATTAGTGTTAAATATTGTACTCTTTCCGAAATTCATAGTTTGCCGAAAACTAATCTCCATGCTTTTACCTTTTCTTGTATCAGTAACAATGATACCAAGAAAACCATTCTAGCTATCTCCTCTAAAGCAGTAGGGTCGGACGACATCAGCCGTGCTATGATTACCCCTATTTTAAATATTCTTGTTCCTGTAATAACTCACATTATCAAATTTTCTTTATCCTCTAGTCAGTTTGCCGTGATGTGGCGTATAGCATTTGTTCTCCCACTCCCTAAAATATCTAATCCTACGCTACCGTCACATTTTCGTCTATTTCAATCCTCCCTTTCCTCTCCAAAATTCTAGAATCCACAGTATACCAACAAATCTCTAGTCACCTCTCTAAATGCAACCTATTAAATCCATTACAGGCCGGATTTAGAACTGGTCACAGCACTACTGCTGCTTTATTGAGAGTTACTGAAGATATTAGATCTGCAATGGAATAAGCATTTAACTGTGCTTATTTTAATAGATTTCAGTAATGCATTCAATGCAGTAGACCACGCTCTTCTTATTGCACTCTTATCCCACGCTAATATCTCCAATTCAGCTTTACAATGGTTTTCGTCTTATCTTCAGGGGCGTCAGCAGTCGGTTCGTGTAGGACAGACCTTTTCCGACATGCCTTTTCCGGCATGATGTGACAGCTGGTGTCCCTCAAGGCGGTATTCTTTCTCCTCTTCTTTTCTCAATATTCATTAACTCCATCACTTCCATTTAACCACTCGATACCATCTTTATGCTGACGACTTATGAACTGCAGCAGCAATATGCAGCTTTATGAACATGCTAGTGTAGATAATATTGCTGGTGTGATTAATTCCCTTAACAATAATCTCCGTAATATTTCGTTTTGGTCGTGCAAATACGGAATACACGTTAATCCTGACAAATGTCAGGCTATAATTATTGGCAGCTCGCGACAACTATCTAAGCTCGATCACAGTAAACTGCCCTATTTAACTTACAATGGCACAGCCATCAACTTTACCACCACTGTGAAAGACTTAGGTATTATAATTGATAATAAATTAACTTGGAGCAATTATGTTGCAGAAATATCCCGCAAAGTTTACGCTTCCTTGCACTCAATGATGCGTCTTAAGCATTTTCTTCCTGTGCAGACTAAACTTCAGTTGGTCAACACCTTGCTGCTTCCTATTGTTGATTACGGTGATGCTTGCTGCTTGGATTTGAACAAAGACCTATTGAACAAGCTTGAGCGGATACTCAACACTTGTATACGCTTTGTTTATGGCCTCCGCAAGTATGACCGTATATCATCCTGTAGGAGGCAGCTTGGCTGGCTTTCCGTAGTTGATCGCAGGAAATCTAGAGTCCTTTGTCTACTTTATTCCATCCTTTTCGATCCCCAATCTCCCACTTATCTATCTTCCGATTTTGCATTCCTTTCCATAATAGATCCTTACGTTCCCAATCCAATCTTATACTGGCCACTCCCCGTCACACATCAGGGTTCATGTCTGACTCTTTTGCAGTCGCCGGAGTCAGACTATGGAACGAATTACCCGAGCTCATAAGAAGAGCTCCTTCTCGTGAGGTATATAAGCGCCGGGTAAAAGAGCATTTTTTTAAGAATAGTATAAATATATAACATTCATCTATTTAATTTATTATGTAATTATTTGTATATATATTAGTATGGTATATTTATAGTTTGTTTTTTTTTGTAATTTATTTAGAATACTGATTTTATATTATCATAATTATATTTTATTATTATATATTATATTACTTGTATAATTATGTATTTATAGAATATTAATGTATGTATATGTAGTTATATTTTACTTCTGCACACCTACAGACTTTTTCTCACACATGACAAGGTTGGCTGGTAGAGAATGCTATTTAGCGTTAAGCCCGCCTTTTGTACATTTTTCTTCTTTGTAATTTGTGCAATAAAATATATATAAATAAATATTGGAAAGAAATGTCTTATTAAAGTGAATAGTGTTAGCCGGTTATTTAAAAAATTTTAATGTTTTATAGGTAATTCAAAAAATCACTGTTATTATATGTGTATTAAGTTAATTTTCTTCAAGATCACAGTGTCTGCATCCTTTGTCTGCATACATTCTCTTTCACCAGCAGTAAACAAACAGGTCTTCAATCAACGCTGTGTGTTTCAAAGTAACATAATATCACTGTTTTGTATTACAACAAAACAGTTATTATGTGTATGAAGAAACACACAGCGTTGCAGCAAGGTCAGGCTCTACAATGTAGTACAACGAGACTAGAAACTTGACGTATAATATATTAATATTATTAAATTCAGACGTATATGGATTATGGAGAGTTTAGACCATTATAGATATTTTTTTATTTTGTAGCATTATATTTACATAAGTTCGCCAATTGACGTTCAGAGGTCGCTTTGGAATTGAATATTTCAATTAACGTCAATAGATGTCACCACAAATTGTAATTGTAACAGTAATATCAAATTCAAAATATCTTGTAACGGAAAAAGTTGATATTGAAACACTTATTCACTTCCAATAGCTGCTTACTCCAACGCAAAAACATTTTTCCGCCCAAATTTTACAATATACCGCGTCATTCGTTTCCCGCCAAGCCCCTCTCCGACCGCGCGGCGACAGCGTACCCGAGAGTTACCGACGAGCCGGGTGGCGCGTAACATCGGCCATCCTGCAAAGTGAATACCAACATGATATTCACAAAAACTAATTAGAAAGAGGCCCCTCACATGACAGCTAAATGATAATGCCACTTTGGTTATTATTGGTTTCGGACAGATTAACTTTCCAACAGATCAATCAGGTCTTGCGTATCCACGACATCCTTATCACTATAAGCAGAATCCGTATCATAGTTAACAGAACTTTTATATGGTCGCAGCGCATCAGCAGCTACAGTTGCATTAAAATTCTTATATATTTTTTTTTTTTTTATGGAGAAGGACAAGGCAAACGAGCGTTCGGGTCACCTGATGGTAAGTGATTGCCGCCGCCCACGGCCCCGTGCAAACAGAGGAGCTACAGGTGCGTTGCGGCCTTTAAGGTGGAGATAGACGCGCTTTTTGAAGGTACCCATGTCATATCGACCCTGGAAACACTGCGCGGGTAGGCCATTCCACAGCTCTGTGGCGCGTAGAAGGAAGTTCCTACGAAACCGCACAGTAGTGGATTGCCACGTATCCAGGTGGTGTGGGATGTAATGTAGCCCTATGACGTACCGTGCGGTTAGAAAATTCGGCGGCAGGTAACAGGTCAAACAGTTCTTCAGAACACTCCCCATGGTAAATGCGATAGAGAACGCAAAGCGAGGAGACGTCTCTACGCAAAGCCAAAGTATCAAGCCTTTCACAGATCATTGGGTCCCCAATGATTCGAGTGGCTATACGTTGTATGCGATCAAATAGTTCAAGCTGATACTGGGGTGCACCAGCCCAGAGGTGAGAACAGTACTCCATATGAGGCCGAACCTGGGCCCTATATAGGGCCAAACGGTGTTTTGGCGTGAAATACCGTCTCGCTCTGTTGATGACCCCCAGTCTTTTCGAGGCCAACTTGGCTTTGCTTTCCAGATGATCGCGATACTGGCAGTCACTCGAAACATTAAAGCCCAATATACTGATACTGGGCGCGGCTGTAAGAGGAGTGTTTTGAAAGACTGGCGATATGATAAATGGGATTTTTTTTGTGGTTAACGCGCAAACTTGTGTCTTCAGGGGGTGGAACTGAACTAAGTTCCTTTCACCCCATGAGGAGACATTGTTGAGGGATGCCTCAATAGAAGACACAAGTTTATTTCGGCACTGTTCAGCGTTTTTCCCGAGAAAGACTTGCTCGGCCGGAGTAAACAGCGTCCACTGTGCTATCATCTGCATAGCAATGAATGCTAGAATCCTCTAACATGTCATTGATATGCAAAAGAAACAGCGTAGGGGACAGCACGCAGCCTTGGGGAACGCCAGCGTTCACGGGCATATGTTTAGAGCAAAAACCGTCGACAGCGACCTTGATGCTGCGCCCAGTGAGAAAGCTGGCGATCCATTTGCATAAATTCTCGGAAAGCCATAGGATGGAAGTTTAGCCAGGAGCGCTTTATGCCAAACTCGATCAAAGGCCTTCGCCATGTCCAAACCAACTGCCAGGCCCTCTCCCTTGGTTTCAATAGCCGCTGCCCAGCGGTGGGTAAGGTAAACCAGAAGATCACCGGTTGAGCGACCATGGTGGAAGCCATATTGTCGGTCATTAATCAATCGCTGATCCTCTAGATAAACCAAGAGCTGGCTATTGATGATGGTCTCCATGACTTTAGAGAGCAGGGAGGTGATGGCAATAGGCCTGTAGTTGGATGGATCGGACCCATCGCCTTTCTTTGGGATCGGGTGGATAAGAGCGCTCTTCCATGAGTCTGGGACTACGCCGACTGAGTAAGAGTGCCGAAACAAACGCGTTAGCACCGGTGTCAGCTCAGGAGCACAAGAACGGAGCACTAAGGGAGAAATGCCATCTGGCCCGCTCGACTTGTGGATGTCCAAAGAGGACAGAGCTCGCCTAACAGCTGTTTGGTTAAACTTAACCTCAGGCATTGAGCTCTGGCACCGCGGGATGGTCGGCGGCGTTGATCCTTGGTCATCCAAAGTCGAGTTTGAGGCAAAGAGAGCGCCCAGGAGATCGGCTTTCTCTTTTGCCGTGTGGACCAAAATGTCATTTCCCGTGCGTAATGGCGGAAGCGAAGGCTGGCTAATTTGCCGCTTAAAGAACCTGGAGGCTCGGTTATACTTCCTTTTTGAGGTTTTCACCTCCGGATCCTTAGTAACCAGTGCCTCAGCCCAGATTTGATATGCCTCGCGTTTGCTAGAGGCAGCAAGCTTGCAAGACGTATCAAACCAAGGCTGTGACTTGCCACCGATTGGCACTACAGCACTAGGAATATAAAGTTCCATGCCCTGTAGGACCACGTCGGCAACAGCAGCGGCACAGGTACTAGGATCATCAGAAGAGAAGCAAACCGGCCCCCAGGGATAAGATGAGTAAAATGTACGCATCCCATCCCAATCTGCTGACTTGTAGTGCCAGACGCGACGAGTTGCGGGTAATCTGCAGCTGTCGCGCTTAATGGGCACGACACTCCGCACCAGGCAGTGGTCAGAGGACCCCAAGGGGGCATCGACGACAACCTGGTACTGCTCTGGATGTGAAGTCAGCAGAAGGTCCAATAAAGAGGCATTGTGGTTGTCCACGTCCGGGAGTCGCGTAGGCGACTCAACCAATTGGGACAATCCGTTTGCCACAGCAAGGTCAAATGCAGCCCGCCCCACGTGGTCGGTGGTGCGTGATCCAAGCCAACTGGCATTGTGCGCATTAAAATCGCCAAGTATCACGACCTCAGCGGAGGGAATCTGTGAGAGCATATCGTCGATAGCCGATTGAATGTGCTCCATGAGCCGATCCGTTTCTGCATTACCACTGTGGGACCTGTAAAGGCATGCGTAGACTCGGGCACGATCGTCCAAATCAACACGGAGCCAGATGGTAGACAGGTCCCGACCTTCAAAATGGGCAAGACGACGGAAACTTAGGTCCTCTCTTACGAACACAGCGACCCCGGCATGAGGCATAAAGTTATGTTCTATTTTGTAGCCGGGGTATTGGAGATAGGTTGTGTCGCTCGGTCGGGCAATTTGAGTCTCCGTCAGGAATAACAAAGCCGGCCGTGCCGTCTCGAGGTGGTGGTGGACGGCATTTAAGTTGGAATGTAGACCCCTGATATTGCAAAAGTCCACGTTGAGCGTGGAAGGGGTTGCCGTGGAGGGGACGTCTCGTTTGCCCTGTCTATAGCGCGGAACTTTGCCCTCCCCAGAATTCGAAGGGCAGCCTGAGTTTGGAGACTCAGGTAGGCATTCTCCAGCACCGGAGGTGCTGGTACCCTCCTGGGGTAGTTTCTCTTTGAGTGCCGCTATCATATTCCAGGGAGGGGTGGGGGGTTGGGCTCCGGAGCCCGGCATTACCTAGTGCGAAACGCAGTGGCATAAAGCCACTACTTAACGCCGGTATTAAATGCCGGGGGTGGTATGATCCGGTCGAGTCTGCCCATGCGTGTTGCCCATTGCTGGCGACGTGACTCTACCACACGTACTTCAGTCGCCTTTTACGACACCACCAGTACCAGGATGATCTTATTCTTAGCCGGGATCACACGGCGAAAATCCTTTCATTCCCTTAATACTGCGGATCTTATAACGATCATTGAGGCACACCTATACTATTTTATAAGGACCTGCATAAAGTTTATCTATTTTCCGATTCACTCCTGTCTCTGCTGTTGTGTATGCATTATTCCACACTACTAAATCCTCCTGTTGATATTTTCTTGCTTCTTTTCTTTTATCGTTGTATTTAGTAGCCATACAGTTTTGCTTTCTTTTTATATTATCATTTGCCATTTTTCGCTTATCTTTACAGCCAATCTCAGCTCCCTTTCCAGATATTTCAGTTACAAAACTCTTTTTATTAGCAAACAAAAGTTCATATGGACAGAATTTCGTTGTATCATGAACTGTGTTATTATTACCCCCAACTATTTCAGGTATTGAGTCATCCCAATTAGTTTCTTCTTCATTAGATAAACACTCCAAGCAAGCCCCGACATATTTTTTATAAACGAGTCATGCGTGCGAACCAGTAATCTGCTTTAATTACTTCTTCACATTTTTTAAGCCCCACGTGACCAATATCATCATGAAACATCTTCATTATGCGCCATCTAGCAGCTTTGGGTACTGTAGTACGACGACGTTCTCCGTAATTGGTTTTTCGATAAATCCGATGATTCTGAATATAAAAGTTGTTTTTGATATCGCTATTTGGACTTCCACTGTTCAGTTGCTTGTAAATTGATTCCAATTGTTCATCTTGAAGCTGTGCAGTCAGAAACCAATCGTCTACCTTTTCATATTTAGAATCTCTGGAACTTGGTTTCAGCTTAATGCATCCGCGTGACGCATGGTAGTCCCAGGTCCATACATAATTTCCATGTCAAAATCTTGAATTTGCAACCACCACGAGCAATTCTAGGGACCAAATCTCTTTTAGCCAATGTAATTTTTACTGCTGAACAGTCCGTTACAGCTTTAAAGGGAATATCTGTTATGTAGATTCGAAAGCGCTTTAACGATTCGACTACAGCCAGGGTCTCTAACTCATAACTGTGATAGTTCATCTCTTCCTTAGTTGTCACTCTACTAAAATATAAAATAGGTTTAAGTTCTTGATCGGATTGCTTTTGAAGTAAAATACCTGCAATTCCCATTTTGGAGGCATCTGTGTGAATTTCTGTCTTATTATCGCGGTTATATAGTCCTAAGACAGGTTTTTTTGAGCTTTGTGAAAACCTCTATTTGCTTTTCTCCCCATGTCCAACACGCATTCTTTTTTGTCAGCTCTGTTAGAGGTTTCGCTATTATAGCAAAATTACTTATGAATTTGATGATATAAGGCCAGTCGTGGCGCAGTGGTACAAAGTGTGACTGTAAAACCGACTGGCTGTGGGTTCGATCCCCACTCGAGGAGATGAAATTTATATTTTTATTTCTTCGCTCTGGTGTCGAGGCAAAGCGCGGCGTTGAGTTCTGCCACTCAACACGCAATGCCTCCAAAATTCGGCAGAACGTGGGGAACGGAGTGTCTTAACACTAGGTTCCCTCTGCCTACCCTGCTGTGTGCGGGATATAGCGTGAAGCTAATTTAATTTTTTATTTTGTTTTACTTATGAATTTACGAAAATATGAGCATAATCCAATAAATTGTCGAATTTGATGACATTACTAGGTGTAGGGAAATTGTTGACAGCGTCCAGTTTTCGATCTCCTGGTCTTATTCCATCAGGAGTTAGGATATGTCCCAAATAGGTAATTTCCGTCTTAAGAAATGCACATTTTCTCAAATTTAGCTTTAAATTAGCATGTTTCATTAGCTGCAAAACCTTTCGTAATATTAACAATCCCTAATTTATATCCAGCGACGGAAGTAGCAGATCATCCATAAATGTCAGAACATCTTCGTAACGTAGCGATCCAAGTAATTTGTATATAGTCCGCTGAAAAACTGCAGGTGCATTAGCGAGTCCGAAAGGAACGAAAGAAGGAAGTAATAAATGCTGTAAATTTTGTAGCACTGGCAGACAGCGGTATTTGATGGTAACGTTGCGCTAAATCCAAACTAGTATAAAAACATTTCCCTGCTAGTTTATTGAGTTGGTCATCAATATGAGGCAACGGAAATCTGTCCTTGACCGTTATGGAGTTAAGAGCTCTGTAATCAACACACAGTCTACTATCACCGTCTTTTTTTTTACTTTTTAGTATTTTTTTACTGGAGACGCATAATTAGACTGTGAATAAAAGTTTCGGAAGGAGGGAATTAAAAGATGTGCTCACAAGGGTGGATGAATGTATTCTGTCCTTCACACTATAATTCACATAAACTACAAAATACCTTACAAAATGACATATGTTTTACGTTAAAACTAACATGATTGCTCTTTAAAAATAGTAGGCGTTTTTTTTATGTTTTATAAGAATAATAATATGAAATAAAGTTATCGACTTAAATTATACTAAAAACTATAATTTGGTCTTGAACATGCCCCTGGCCGTTGAAAGCTGGACTTTCAACTAGACTCGTTGGCTACTGGAAGTGGACATATTTTACTGAAAGACCTTCGGACGATTCCTGTCGAAGTTTTGATGTCAGCCACTCTGTTAACTCCATCATTACCAGGGAATACAGCAATTACTCGACCCAATTTCCACTTCAATGGTGGTAGATTGTCCTCTTTGAGAAGAACTAATGAATTCGTCACCAAGGCATTCTTACAGGTACGCCATTTTATCCTGTGTTGGAGCTCCGAGATATATTCCTTGCTCCACCTGGACCAGAAATGCTGTCGTAACTGTTCGATCCGCTGGAATCGAGTTAAGTGATAAGTAAGAAGAGTAAGAAGACTCGCTGTGATCAGGATTCGGTAAAGACATTAGTGGTCGTCCGATGATGAAATGTCCTGGAGTAAGAGGCATGAGGTCTTCGGGTTCTGACGACAAAGGTGTAAGCGGTCGGGAGTTGAGGATTGCCTCAATTTGAACTAAAACTGTGTAAAGTTCCTCAAATGTCAAATTACAGTTTCCCAACACTCGCTGAAGATTAAATTTAGTTTGATTTTACACCTGCCTCCCATAGGCCTCCGAAATGCGGTGAATATGCCGGTATAAAATGAAATTCAATTTGTTCATTGGCGGCAGCCGATGACAGCGAATTACAGTTATCTTTTAAAAACTTTGATAAGTCGTTATAAGCACCAACAAATGACGTCCCATTGTCAGAGTAGATATTTAAGGGCTTTCCCATTCGTGCAATGAACCTCCTCAAAGCTAATAAATAATTGTTGCTGGTCAAATCACCCACTAGCTCAATATGAACGGCTTTGGTTGAGAAACAAACAAACAGTACAATATAAACTTTTACCAGTCTGCATCCTCGCCCTTGACGGCTAGCGGCATAAATTGGACCTGCATAGTCAACCCCTACTGACTGGAAAGGAAAGCTATTGTATAATACGCGATTTTTGGGTAAATTACCCATGATGGGAGAAATAACTTGACCCTTCAATACGACTGCACTGTACGCATTGCCGATAGCAAGCCTTGACGAGATTACGACCACCAATTGACCAATACTGTTCTCTAATCGAGGCAAGTAAAAGTTGAGGCCCTGCATGTTTAAGTCGCTGATGTTCATATTTGACAAGTAACTTCGTGAATTGATGTGTGGACTGTATTAAAAAGGAACTTTTTATCAAATGGATACTCTGAGTTACCCAGCGACCACCAACACGCATTATTTTATTTTGATCAAGAAAAATATTAAATTTGAGTAACGGGCTCTTTTTTGGCAAAGACTGGTGTTTCAGAAGCAACGAATACTCTGGAAATGATTCATTTTGCGAAATTCTTAATATTAAATTTAAAAATCTTGCAAATCCGTTTTATTTAAATAATTATTATTAAATTTATTGCGTTTACATATTTTAATAAAGCGCAGGGCATACGCAGTTGCACGTATTAACCTAGACATATTTGAAAAGCGAATAAAGTTTATGAAATGATTAATAGAAGATGTTTCATTAGTGAAGGTATTGGAAAGAAATGACATTTCCGGTCGTAATTCAGGTAGGACCTTATCACAACTCACCGTGACTGGCCAGCATGATGCATCCTCTTGTAAAAAATTTGGTCCTGACCACCATTGTTCTAAATTCTTAATAGTCTTTAAGTTAACGCCGCGAGATAAATGATCTGCAGAATTGCAGTTAGTGGGAACATGTCTCCAGGTACCCTTGCCTGTATTTTCCAAAATCTCGCCGACACGATGCCTGACAAATGTGTTTAATTTACTGGGCAGCATTTTAAGCCAACCCAACACAATCATGGAATCGGTCCAGAAAGTGACATTTGGAACTAAAAGTCGTAATGACTTAAGCGCTTTTTGGTACAAGCGTGTTCCTACAACAGCAGCACAGAGTTCAAGCCTAGGAATGGTGGTAGGTTTAAGGGGAGCTACTCGGCTTTTAGCCATTAATAAACGGACAAACAAATTTTTATTTTATTGACGCTTCTGACATATAGACAAGCGCCATATGCACGTTCAGAGGCATCAGCAAAAACATGAAATTCCAACGAATCATAATCATTGCAAATGACATGGCGGGGAATGCGAAGGTTACTCAAATGTGATAAGCTGTCAACAAATTCTAACCATATGTTTTTTATATCAGATGGCAGCTTTTCATCCCATGCTAATTTTTGCAACCAGAGCCTTTGCAACAACATCTTCATTTGAATGACACAAGGAGCTAGTAAGGTCATAAATCTGTGATATAATTGACAGCATCTCACGTTTTGTAAACTCAAATGGAGGCGATGGACCTATTGGAAAACAGAGCTCGTCTGATTGTGTCAGCCAGCCTAGCCCAAGCGTTTTGCTTGGCGCAGAGGAACCGATATTAAGATTGTGTGAAGATGTTGTAGTGTCTGACATAAGCTCGGGAACATTCGACTTCCATTTCCGCAAAGGCATGCAAGCGCCACTAAGTTCGGAAACTACTCTCTTCCGAATAAATTTCGCATATTCTAAATTATCTGACCCTTTTAAGAGGTCGTCGACATAAAAATCGTGCAAAATAATTTGTGAGATTTCAGGATCAGGGCAATCCAAACCTACTTGCCATAAGCATCGCGTGGCTAAGTTTGGAGCACTCACGGTGCCATATGTTACTGTGTTTAAAGCATATGTCATCATAGGCTCAGCGACGTCATCGCGCCACACAATTTGTTGAAGATACCTATCATAGGGATGTACAATAATTTGCCTATACATTTTCTCGACGTCAGCAGCTAAGATATATCTATGCTGACGGAACCGAAGAAGAATTGACAAAATATCATCTTGCACAGTGGGCCCTATTATTTGCAAGTCATTGGAGGAAAGTCCACTAGTGGTCGGACTACTGGCATTGAAGACTACTCTTAATTTCGTGGTAGTACTGTCCTCACGCAATACACCGTGATGAGGAATAAAATATCCATTACTCATTGATAATATCTAATACTCTATATTCTTGCATAAAATCTTTGTATAAATTAAAGTATTCAGGACGACCTTTATTCCTACGCTCTAAGGAAAGGAAACAACGTTCAGCACGCTTAAATGAATCTCCTAACAAATCTGAATTTTGTTTTAACGGTATCCTTACACAAAATCGACCATTTGACAAGCGAGTAGTGGTTTTTAAGAAATGAGTTTCACAACTCTGTTCTTCCTTAGAGTATTGAAATAAGTCAGAACTAACTTCTTCAAGCTTCCAAAATCGCATCATTAAATCTTGTATATTATTATTTAATGTGTCCAGTTGAGGAGACTCATTAATATTAGTGAAATTGCATTTTATATTACATAATTGACGTGATGAAATAGAACCACATACTAACCATCCGAGCCTAGTTTCACATAGCGTAAGGGTACTTTGACCTTGACTTAACTTTATGCGTTGAGAGCCTAACAGGTCCCAGAACACATCAGCGCCTAATATCATATCAATTCCGGAAGGAGAATGAAAGTTTGGGTCCGCTAAACAAATATTGGGTGAGAATTTAAACTGCGATAAATCTTATTGCTGAGATGGCACGTTACTTGTAATTGATGGTAAAATGAATCACTGCAAGCTAGTTGTATATTTATTATTCAATGATTTTATTGAACATTTTACCTACATGTGACATTACGCTGTTAACGCCCATTAAGCTTTTATCGATCTCAGTTATATGTATATTTAACTTACTACACAAACGTTCCGTCATAATACATGAAGTGCTACCGCTGTCGAGAATTACGCGAGCAATAATTTCACGACCATTCTTATCGCATATTTTAATGAGAGCAGTAGACAGCAATACTTCTTGCTGAACGCACGGGAGCGGTGACGTAACGCTCGTTGATAAAACAATACCGTTATCGGGGCCTGACGTAGAAGGCTTGATAGATGCGTGTGCGCCGCCGACGCCACTGTTTCGGTGACTTATCTGTTTAGTTTTATAATCAGACAAATGAATAAGTGTGTGGTGTTTGCGTTTACATATTCTACACCCTGACCTTTTACATTGATGTGCGTAATGTCCCTTATGAAAACAATTATAACATATTTTTAAACTCGGTAAAACTTCTAATCTCGCGTCAATGCTTAATGAAAGAAAATGAGAACAATCGGATAAGTTATGTTCACCGTTGCACTTAGGGCACAATTTTGTAGATGGATACGACGACGAGGAACGTATGGTCTCAATATTTTGACATGCAATCATAGCTTTATGCCTAGAAGGCTTCAAAAAAGTTACTGTTATTGTTAATGAAATCAAGAAGTGATTTTAATTTAATTGGCTGACTTTTATCTAAGCGACCTTTGAACTCCTCCTAGTCACGAAATGCCTTTGGATCTAATTTCTGAGAAATAATATAAATCAACAGTGTATCCCAGTGCTCCGTGGGCTCGCCAAGAGAGTTTAAAGCGCGGATATTTTTATTTATCTGATCAACCACACGTTTTAAAATTAAGGAGGACTCTTTAGTTATTAACTCAATGTAAAATAAAGCTGAGACGTGATGCTGAACTAATAATCGCTTATTATCAAATCGCTCACACAAAAGGCTCCATGCAGTGACGTAATTCGTAGCAGAAAATTCAATTGACTGAATGACAACTGCAGCAGTCCCTTCTAGCGACGCACGTAAATAATGAAATTTATTTATTTCGTCAATTTCGCCATTTAAATGAATGAGACTGTTAAATGTATCTCAAAATTCGAGCCAATTGTTATAAGAACCACTAAATTTTGGCAATTGAATAGTAGGTAACTTGACCAGCTTGTGATTATTTATATGAGACACTGTCTCGTTCAACTTAGATCTATTATTATCTCGTTGAAATTGTTCTATCATTTGTTGCGCTTTAACAACACAGGCGAAATATTGAGACTCAAATGACATGCGTTCCTGTAATTGTATGTCTAGCTCATCCAGACATTCTAAGCATGTTTGAACTTCATCAAACTGATTATAAAAGTTTCGATCTTACCAAGTCTTAACTGCAACTCACTGATATCGGAAACCGTCAATGCAGCAGGATCCAGTGAATTGATATAACTGACGAACATTGTCAGCCGACCCTTATAGCTTCCGCGTTTTTTAATGAATTCCTTTTCTTCAGGCATTACGGGAGATAAGTGCTATCAACCTGGAATTGTTTACAATAAAACCTTAAATAAACACAATTCCTACCTAAGCAAATGGATAAAGGACGCAGTAAAATATGTAAGTACAAATTATAAACTTTTTACAAGTTTTATTTCGTGATCTGACTATTTTAATTAAATTAAAGTAACAATATTCATAATTAAACAATTCTAAATGCTATTAAGCTAAAGTTACGTAAATTTAGTTCGCTAAAGTGACCTGTAAACAATATTAAATAATTAATGTCTTCCTTGAGTAAATATTAAAAGATTTGAGTATATTAAAATTAAAATTCAGTGCTTGTAATATATATCTCAAATGTTACTCAAAACTGACTAAATTTTACCGGCTATCTAGTTATATGAACAAATCCGTACTACACGTATCCGTAATACCGTAGTACACGTGTAAAATTAACAATTTTACTAACTTGAATATGATTATTATTATTATTGAATACTAAATTTAATTAAATACCTTGCGAGTGATGGGTTAAATTAAGGGAAACACTTAAAGGAGATATCTTAAGGCCTACTTCTTCAAACCGTGATATGATATCCCGTGTCCTTATTTGACCTCTGCACGCGTTGACATATATTCCTTAAATCCTTCTTAATTCCACTTCTTTAATTAATTTTTCTTATTTCTGTTATTTCAGATGGTGTCCTTAACATCCGGCTCGATTCGGACCATGAATAAAAGTTTCGGAACTAGGGAATTAAAAGATGTGCTCACAAGGGTGGATGAATGTATTCTATCCTTCACACTATAATTCACATCAACTACAAAATACCTTACAAAATGACATATGTTTTTCGCTATAACTAACATTGCTCTTTAAAAATAGTAGGCGTTTTTTTTTAAGTTTTATAAGAATAATAATATGAAATAAAGTTATCGACTTAAATTATACTAAAAACTATCATTTGGTCTTGAAACAGACTGTGACTCTTTTATTATTCCTGCAGCTAGTAAAATCCTTACTTTTGTTCTCACTATATCTAATTCTTTTGGTGCTAGTCTGTATGGTTTGTGAAATACAGGAATATTTGAAGTTAACTGAATGTCCATTTCTGACAGTGTTGTAGTTCCCAGCTCACTTGTACTAGCCGCGAAGCACTCTCGATATTCAGTAATAGTTCAAATAATTGACACTTATCATAGTTCGATAAATCTCCTATACTTACTTCCGATAACAATGTATTTCCGATTTTACAGTTAGACAAATATTTTAATTTATGTTCTGATGCCGCTTCTTCTACACTACTTATATGAACCTCTTTGTTGTTCTGAGCATTCAACACTGATAGATCAGGACGCTGTACAACCGTAAAATAAGACATAATTTCAAATACAATTATGATTTTTAGTCTTATTTATCAATAACATAAGTAACCTTTGTTGTCCAGAGGGTGCCCTGATTGTCCAGAGGGTGCCCTGACTAATATCTGTCCGTTATTTGTTCTTGGCATACGGGTACGCGACCCGGATCCTCGAGCCACCACTTGTTATAACCTCCGTCCAGTCCATAAAAGTGGTGTCCCCTTCTTTTAATCCCCTTCTTTTCCTACCCTCTCCCTCTGCCTATCCTTTCCCCCTTTTCTATCTGTCCTATTCCTCTCCCCCCGGTTTCCCCACAAAGGGGTTTTGGAGGTCAGATGGCAATCGCTCCATTAAAAACCACAACTTGCCATAACATGGAAACACGAAAGACTGGGTACGGCTAGGGCGTCGCCGCAAAACGACGCGCAGGCACATCGCCCTACACCTGCGACAAGTGGGCAAGGGCTACCGTGTCAAGTACGGGCACGGCTAAAGACACTAGTACCCAGACGGAAACTCCGCTTTGCAACGTGGAATATTGGCTCTCTAACCGGACGATGCAGGGAACTCGCAGATGTACTCATGAGACGTCGGGTCCAGTGTGCTTTCCTCCAGGAAACTCGCTGGAAGGGCAATAAGTCCCGTAACATCGGACAGGGTTACCGGCTTATATACACTGGGTCACCTTCCGGTAGAAACGGTGTGCGGTAGTGCTTTCTGAAGAGCTTCAGAATGGGGCTCCTTGAAGTTGACCGTTCGCTGCGACCGCTTGATGCGAGTAAGGGTACTGATTGAGGCGTTACCACAAACTTAATCAGTGGCCTATGCTCCCCAGGCGGGGATGTAGCGCTCCGAAAAGGAGACATTCTGGGAGCAGTATGAAGAGTGTTATCTTGCTGTACCGTCTACCGAAGTGGTCTTAGTTGGGGGGGACTTGAACGGTCACGTCGGTAAGCTGCTGAGCCGGTATGAACGTATTCACGGGGGTTTGGGCACGGTCTTCGCAATACAGAGGGGAGAAAAATATTCTGAGAACCTGTATTGCGTCGGATCTAGCCGTCGGTGGAGAATCGTTCTTCCAAAAGAATATCCTTCAGGCACGCTTATCACGTATAAGGAGGCGGGGTCCCACTCAACTCAAATAGAACTACTTATTGACCAGACGGTATCATATGGGGTAGGGTAACTAACTGTAGGTCATTTCCAGGACGAAAGCCTAACGTCCCAACAATCGTCTTCTTGTCATGGACTTTAACGTCACTCCGAAGAAGAAAGTAGCGAGAAACGTAGGCCTCGGATCAAGTGGTGGTTTTGCTGAATGGACCGATGCAGACGAGTTCCTGGCAGAGGTGAAAAGTCCATAATCTTTCGACTAACACCGAGGACTGCTCAGGATGGCTTGGGATCGAGCTCAGTCGGGCAATCATTGCGGCAGGCAGGCGAGTTCTTGGTCTTTCTAAGGAGAGGACGTGGTCATCGACAGGGAGACATGGTGGTGGATGACAAGGTGCCAGGAGGTGACTCGTAAAAAGAAGGATGCCTTTAAAAAGTGCAGCAATCCAACTCTCCTGAAGACAGACTGGGAGTACATGAGTAGCTAAACATTGCCAGTAAAAGAGCTGTAGCCAGAGCCCGGCAGTGAGAGTTTGTCACCCATGTATGATAAACTGAAAACTGTGGAGGGGCAGAAGTTTATTTACAAGCTGGCACGTTCCCGGGATTAAAGCGGACGCAAGATATCGCAAAATGTCTTTGCGTCAGAGATTCCCAGGGGCACGCTGCTCTGTAGTCATGACTCTGTGAAGGAGTGGTGGAGAAGCTGCTTCCAGGAGTTGCTGAATACTCAGCACCCATGCAGTCTTCATCACGACCCACCCCCTTAACCTCGGACCTATTGCCCCAATAACCCTTGACGAAACCTATAATTGCCTTCGACGCATGAAGAACGGAAAAGCGGTGGACCTGACGATATTCCGATCGAAGCGTGGAAATCGTTGAGCTCTCTTGGTGTCCTCATACTTACTGTCCTTTTTAACCATATCTTGAACACTGGAAAGATGCCACACCAGTGGCGGCTTAGCTTTATTACCCCTATTTACAAGGGAAGGGGCAGTGTTCAAAATTGTGGTAGTTATAGGGGCGATTAAGCTTAAGAGTCATACCATGAAGCTCTTCGAGCGCATGATCGACTTCAGGCTCCGCCGCGAGTGTACTGTCTCTGAGTCTCAATATGGATTTCAGCCAGGATCGGGCACTATGGACGCCGTTTTCGCCCTCAGAACATAGATGGAGGCATACAGGGAAAAAAGGAGAGCTCTGCATGTGGCCTTTTTAGATCTGCAGAAGGCCTTTGACTGTGTGCCTCGTCAGTGTATCTGGTGGGCATTGCGATCCAAAGGGATCCCTGAGGCCTATATTGGGATTATCAGAGATATGTACCACGATTCCGCTTTTATAGTTAAACTGCTGTTGGCGACACTAAACCCTTCCACATTACAGTAGGGGTTCACCAGGGCTCGGCTCTTGGTCCGTTCTTATTCAATGTGGTGCTCGATACTGTCTCGGCTCACATCCAAGACCAGCCTCCATGGCTGATGATGTATGCGATGATATAGCACTCATTGATGAGAACCGACTGATGCTGGAGCGTAGATGTGAACCTGTGGAAGGGTACGCTTGAGAACGGCGGTCTTAAACTTAATGTGTCAAAGACCGAGTACATGGCCTGCGGGAGCCCGGACTCGAGCACTATCCTTATAGGTCCTGAACCAGCCGTTAAGTCGGAAAAGTTCAGGTACCTTGGATCCGTTATGCACGAGTCTGGAGGGCATCGATCACGATGTCTATAGCCGGATAAGCGCTGCTTGGGCCAAATGGCGGGAGGTCACTGGTGTGGTCTGCGATCGCAGGATACCGCCCAAACTCAAGGGTCTGATATACAAGAGCATCATCCGACCGGTTCTTTTATACGGCAGCGAATGTTGGCCAGCACTATCTCGGCACACTCAGGAGCTTCACGTCACGGAAATGAAGATGCTGCGGTGGATGGTGCGGCGTAACGCGGTCTGACCGCATACGCAACACATTCATTCGAGGTAGTCTTGGAGTCCGTGACGTAGCGGATAAGCTCCAAGAGCGTCGCCTGAGATGGTTTGGTCACGTTACGCGCCGGCCTAAAAACTATGTCGGATGCAAGTGCCTTGCTATGTCAGTCCCTGGAGTGAGACCTCTCGGACGCCCAAGGAAGCGCTGGTTGGATGTCGTGAAGCAGAACATGAGAGCCAATGGTCTAACCACCGAGGACGCTAAAGACCGTGCAAAGTGGAGTAGGTTGAGTAGGAAGGCAGACCCTGGCAAAAGCCGGGACTAATGCCAGGTAGAAGAAGAAACATAAGTAACCTTGGCAAAGTAATTCAGCTGAACAATACACAAACATGATGAATACACATAGCATATACGCAAATATTAAATTGAATACAGTTGTTAGAATAGAGGCCGGTCGTGGCGCAGTGGCACGAAGTGTGACTGTAAAACCGACTGGTTGTGGGTTCGATCCCCACTCGAGGAGATGAAATATTTACTTAAATTTATATTTCCATTTCTTCGCTCTGGTGTCGAGGCTAAGCGCGGCGTTGAGTTCTGCCACTCAACACGCAATGCCTCCAGAATTCGTCAGAAACTGGGGAATGGAGTGTCTTAACACTAGGTTCCCTCTGCCTACCCTGCTGTGTGCGGGATACAGCGTGAAGCTGATTTTTTTTTTTTTTTTGTTAGAAACGAACCGGCACATAGAGATAGAGATGTAGACCAATAAAATAAATTAATATAATACCAACTTCACGATGCATCCCGCACACAGTACGGTAGGCAGAGGGAACCTAGTATTAAGACACTCCCGTTCTCCAATAATACAATATGTATTTATAGAATATAAATTAAATATAAAGAACAACGTTCATGCCGCAGTAGCAGACTTAATATATAAAACAGACAGACAGAATTATACATCAGAAACAAACAGAATTATATATATCAGAAACACAGACAGAACGGTACGTAAGCAAGCGCATCAGACAGAATGTTTTCTGCAAATTATATTAACTCAGAAGGCTCAAAGCCACAGACAGATTAAATATTTTAAAACAATTACGCACCTTAACCTTTTCGGTCTGAAGAACGAGATCATCGTCTTTGCTCCCCTTTGTCTCCAATATGTGGTTCTCCATTACTTCACATGGTACTGCACGGGTTATTAAGTCTCCCCTTTTTCAAGGACAGCTGGTTTTGACCCATAATGTATAAGCGAATGAAGCCACTTTTCCCGGAGAGCAAGGTAGCCGGAACCACAAAGTTTTTATTGTGCAGATCGTGAAATCGTGGTGTTGTGCATACATTGTTTCCAGAAGCATTTGCGATAATATTCACTCCAACAAATGCTGATGTTTGTGGTTGTTGTTTGAATTTTTCATCTTATCTTTCAATGCTGTTGAATTTTAACACAGCAGAGTTTTTGGTAGTAACGAAAGAAACACCTTGAGCGTTAATAATGGGTTGTCCTATAAGTACATCGACATCGGCTGGTAATTTCAAATGTGTAACTACAGCAGTTGTATCAAAATCTAAACCATCAACTGACATCACAAGACTCACTAGTCCCATAGCTGGCACTGCATGCCCAGTAAATCCACTTAGCGATGCGTCTGTTTCTCCCACACTGCAACCAAGTTCATTTACCATTTGTAGCGACACTACATTTAATTATGCCCCAGTATCTAAATATCCATTAAATAATTTTCCTCCAATGTACCTTCCTTTTATAAATGTAATTTAGATTTTGAATAAGGCTTATTGCTATATTTTGTAAATCTAGTGGTAATCCTTTAATTAAACAAGAAAGTGACGCAGCGTCATTTAAACGGCAGCGCCGACACATAGCCAATTTTTCATGGTAATAATGTGTTATAGTTTCTGTATTTATTTTTTTCATACTTAAAATTTCTCGGAAAAGCATTAATAAGCAGACTTCCATTGCTCCCAAGTATAGTCGTATTCATCTAATCGCGTAAACCATAACTGTGCTTGACCGGCGAGGCGAGTTTGCATTATTACAATTTTTGAATAATCATCCCAATTATGCACTAACCCCAATTGATCAATTTTATTTAACCAGTTTTTCACATTCATGTCATAGTCATCAGGATCAAAACTAGGTATAATTTTCTCTCCCGAAACATTCTTTGCTGGACTTGATCGAGTACAAAATTTTTCTACCATTTTTCTAATTTGGTAGTTAGTAACTTTTCAAGTATTACATTAGGATGAATATTATCTTCTTCCGAATCATTTTGATTACAATCATTTAAAATTTCATCTACACAAAATTTTCCCGCGCTCGTAATTGCTTCGGACGAATGTCTCAATTTTTTTTACCATATCACTATTATTATTCGGCGTAAGTCTCTTCATATTTGGGTTCAATATGTATACGTATATGTATACAAATAATGCCACTTCTGAATGTAACGGAAAAAGTTGATATTGAAACACTTATTCACTCCAATAGCTATGTATATTCTTACAATAATGTTAATTACAATCTACTCTGCTGCTTACTCCAACGCAAAAACATTTTCCCGCCCAAATTTTACAATATCCCGCGTCATTCGTTTCCCGCCAAGCCCCTCTCCGACCGCGCGGCGACAGCGTACCCGAGAGTTGCCGACGAGCCAGGTGGCGCGTAACAATCTATTGATGCTGTTGTTATACTTGTTGTTGTCAAATTATCAATTTAATTACCGTATTTTTGTAATAGTCAATGCATTTTTCCGTTGAGTTGTGCTCAGATTCCTCCGGTAAATTCATTTTTACTATTATTGTTACAACTGTATATGGAATAATTTGTGCTGTACAAAATTGTGTGTCTTGGAAGGATTAGATTCTTTAGTGCACATAATGCACAGAGTACATTCTATATAATAGAGACCAAACTTCGGCATCAATAGTGGTAACATGGATCAACGCCATCTACAAGTCTGAGTATCAACTATACAAAACAGTTACGTACATATATGTATATATATGTGTATGCTACTATATATACCGTCGTATAAATGTATATTTTGTTGCACATATTATGTGGATGTAGAAAAGGTATACGAAAATAAAATACATCTCCAATTTATTGATTTTATTGAATCACACATTTATACAATAGATTTTAGGGTAATATAATATTATTCGTAGGCAAATTGAGATTTGACCGTCGCCTACATCACAGTATGTAAATTATTTTTTTATAATTTATTCAATAATATTATTTTAAATATTTACGATGAAATATATATACAGCATGATTATTAGATACAAAGACAACCTGATATAGGTAATAGAGTAGGTAATTTCCTATTATTTTAACCCCATATAGTATGCACTGAAATTTTACCGTTTCCGAGACATTGGCCATTTAAAAAAAGATTAAATACCATATATGCATAATCAATTGCTTTTTGTTGAAGTATATATTATTGAAATTATATTATGTCATCATCAAATAACATTAGAGTATATATGTCTTAAATGACATAAGACTAGGTCTTTTAAAACATTTATTGAATTTCTTTGCATTTGTTTGGAATTTATCACTATCATCATCAATTTGCTTTCTCCCAGCCAATATCCTATTGATATTTTTACAATAGTTATACATCAAGCACCGAATCACAATATAAATTAAATTAAATTAAAATTAAATTAGCTTCACGCTATATCCCGCACACAGCAGGGTAGGCAGATGGAATCTAAAGTTATAACACTCCGTTCCCCACTTTCTGCCAAATTTTGGAGGCATTGCGTGTTGAGTGGCAGAACTCAACGCCGCGCTTTGCCTCGACACCAGAGCGACCACACTGAGTTATTGTTGTACTCAACCCTTAATTTTTTTATAATATTCGAATTCCATTCAGGGTCCACACCCAATTTGACACAGTGAGAACAGATTCTACTTTTCCACTGCTTGAAATTTCATTGAATTAAATATAAATTTTGCCTTTGTCCATATTTTATTGTGCACAGACTTGGGTGTGGCTGTACCAAGCAATGGTTTCACATTAAAATTTTCCGTTTTGCTGTCATTTATGGAGTCAAAAATATTGTCCAAAAATAATATAAGGGTCCACACCCAATTTGACACAGTGAGAACAGATTCTACTTTTCCACTGCTTGAAATTTCATTGAATTAAATATAAATTTTGCCTTTGTCCATATTTTATTGTGCACAGACTTGGGTGTGGCTGTACCAAGCAATGGTTTCACATTAAAATTTTCCGTTTTGCTGTCATTTATGGAGTCAAAAATATTGTCCAAAAATAATATAAGGTCAGCCGTTTGTTTACATTCTGCAGGTAGAATTCCTTTATCTGAAAATGATGTTAATAAAATGTTAATAATTTAAACTTCACATTATGAAGAATGGGATAAACTATGGTATTTCATATTGGATTTTTAATTCTGTCATTATGTGTTGGCTCACAAATTTGAAAAAAGTTGTTAATATATATTTTTTTATTTTAATTTAGCATAGAATATTATATAACTTCATTATAAAAAAAATGGTATAACAACTTTTTAACCAAATAATCTTGAGGAATTTAACTATTGTTCTATCAACCTTAAATGCAATAGTAAAAATGAATTATTGGATTCAATGGGAAGTGGGGAATGAACCTTTACCTCCATGCTGTGTACGGAGGTACAGATGTTCAAAGCTGTTATAGTTTTTAATTATATAATTATAGTTAAATGAAATTAACAAACAATTTACATTTATTAAATCACTAGTAATTGTTACCTGCAACGTTTGAAGCCACTGTACGGCTAAAAATTTGAGTAGCTAACTTAAAGGTTAAGTTTGCATTGCATTTTTGCATTCTGTTAACCCATATAGACCCGCCGTGCCCAAATGGGGACATTTATAAAAGTACTCTCCTCATTTTTATGTTTTTATGTTTATGCAGCTTATGTCCACAATTGTGTCGATAAAGAGTGTATCTTTATGATGAGACCGTAAAAGTCATTTAAATAACATTTATAATTGTTAATTTTGTGCATTTTGTGGAGCTGTTGCATAGATTGGGGAAGGCTAAAAATAAATATTTTTTATTTTTAACTTTTTCTTCTAGTTACATTTGTTTTGGTACAAAACATACTCAATTACATAGTATATTATATCATATAATTACTTTTAATAAGAAAAGAAGAGTGGTAATAAGTTAAATTTAGCTTTTACTATGCTGTCCCCAATTAGGGCCAATGGGCACATCAGAAGTAAAAAAAATATTTTTTTATTGGTAGATCCATCTCAAGTTCATAATGACATGTAGTACTTTTAGTGGCCGCAATGAATACCAGGATCTTCAAGAAGCAATTGAAGCTGTAATTATTGAAGAAGACGTCAAAGAGACGAGATTTATCTATAGATGAATCTATGGTGAAGTTTTGGTCGGTGCCCTTCCAAACAATTTTTAAGATTCAAACCAGTACAATTTGGGTATAAAAATTGGATGAGTACGAGCTCAGATGGATAATGTTACGCCTACGACTTATAATGTGTAAAAACTCTAGGGGCCAGTCTTACAGAGCCTTTGTCAAACTACTACTCAGCAAACTGGAAACCAATGCTAATGCCCATGTCATATACTTGGATAATTTCTTTATCAGTTAAATTTGCACGCAAAAACGCATTGCTTCGAGATTTACGACAGGCTGGTTATCGAGCAACTATACTGTTTGCAAGAGTAGAACTACGAAGTGTCCTCTCACAGTAGTAAAGGATAAGAAAAAGAAAACAGCATCTGCACAATAGGGACCAATTTCGACAGCGTTCTTCCTCTGGTAAAAAAATGGTGGTGGGTTTATTTACATACATGCTGGATCTCGCCGTTGCAAATTCATGGCGCCTACACCTACTAACCAATACAAACAAGATAAATCAGCTTGAGCTTTCGTCGTTACATCGCTCGTCACTTTTTGAGAGACATTTATGCACCCAGCAGCTTCTGCAGTGCCAAGTCTGCAGCATGATGGGGTGAGCCACTACCCCTTAAAACTTTCCCAGCAATAAGATGTGCAGTATGCCATAAAAAATGCACATTGGCAATGCAAAAAGTGTAGTAAATCACTTTGCGTCGAAAAAAATTGTTTCGAAATTTATTATACTACTTGCGCCCAGTGGACCCATTTGAGGACGGCTTTTTTTTTAGTATTAAAATAAAATAAAATATTTTTTTTTTACGTTTTTTATTTTATTATATCGTTATCCACCAATTATTACTTAAAAAACCTTTTATTTACTGCTAGTTAAGTATGGGTCTAAATGGGTTAATTTACTCAGGGTTCACATGGCTTTCCGTTAATTTTGGAATCAGTCTATACAATTGTAGCCAGGGTTTTCTTTATGCAATGTTTGCCTGAAGACATTATGTGCCCTAAAAAATCTTTCCGAAACACACAATATCACACAACACAAATAACGAGTCCAAACTCAACAACAAACAAAGTTGTAACAGTAATAATATAATTAATTTACCCGCGGACCTTGAACTCAACTCGTACTCGTACTCGAACTCGAAAATCGTACATATAAACCAATAAACTATTACAAAATCCTATTTGAATACCGAAATCGACGACAACACTAGCATTAACAGATATTTTTAAATTTAAATTTTATAATTATTATTAGATAAATAGACTATAGAGTACCATAGAGTAGAGAGTTATTCAGAGTACCACAGATAGTGAAGAAAGCATTGCGAAAATATATAATTATTTAATGAGGTATACAAGAAGTTATTTGTTTAAAAATAATTTTATATTAATCATTATAAATATAAAAAGTTAATAAATTAAATTATTATTATTATTTTCCGTATTCAATTTGCAGTGATATCTGTTGACGTTAATTGAAATATTCAATTCTAGAGCGACCTCTAGAATTCTGAGTCTCAACTAATGCAAATATAATGCTACAAAATAAAAAGTTAACTATAATGGTCTAAAGCCTCGAAGCTCTAGATACTTCTTAATTTAATAATATTATACGTCAAAAGTTTCCAGCTTCGTTGCACTAAGATTGTAGAGCCTGGCGTTACCTGTATCGATTTTTTACTATCTCCAATACAGGCCCGGTCGACTTCTTAAGGGCATGTGCGACATACCTACGGGGGATTGTACATAAGTCCCGAAAAGTAAATTATGAAGTATTTGATACTTAGTGTTGCTATATTAAAGTAAAACTACTAATTCTGTTTAAAGATCTTTATTCTCATTTCGACAAAGTTATTTACATGAGAAATTAAATAACAAGAAACATTATATAATACTAACAGGCTTTAGTGAACAAAGGGCGAACATAAAGTAAACATAAAATGTAAATATAAAGTAAATATAAAATGTAAATAAGTAAAAATTAAATTAGAAATAAAAACATACAAAACAAGATAAAATATAATAATCACTTAATGAATTCAAATCCAAGCCCTATCCACGTCCATTGCCAAGCCATAATTCACCTCTTAAGAAGAGAATGATCACTAAGCACGAACGTGCGAAGTCGGGATTTAAATTCATTAAATGACTTACTGTTCCTAATCGATTGCGGTAAATCATTGTATAGCATCACTCCCTGAAAAGTTATAAGTTTGTTTCCATATTTTATTCGGGTCTTCTGTAATATCAAATTGTGCGCTCGTCTGTGATATTGGTGCTGCTTGCCTTTGATCTTAAACGAAATCTCCGTGTGAACACTTCCATCTAGTATCTTTCTAATGAGTATGCATGTAGTGTAGTTGTATAATTGTCTAATATTCATTAATTTAGTGTTTTGATATATTTTTTCTGTAGGTGTTAGATGTGGATAGTTAAAAAGTGATTTAATAATTTTATTTTGTGTTGTTTGTATACGTTGCATATGACATTTTGAAGCTGTGCCCCATATTTCGATTAGATATAAAAGATGCGATTTTACTAGTGAGTTATATATCATAACACGGACTCGATGTGGAAGACATCGAGATATAATTTTAAGCATATACATAAGACTAGAAAGTTTGCTACATATATAATCAATTTGTGCATTCCAACTGAGGAGAGAGTCAAGCCATATCCCAAGATATTTTTCTTTATTTTTTTCTAGCAGTGGAATTTTATTAATAGTTAGTGGCGTATGATTTGATTTTTTTTTATTTTTTGATTTAAAAAATATATAACAGGTTTTTTCAGTGTTGATGGTAAGTAGGTTTGCTTTGAAACCATTTATGTAAAATGTCTAGATCTTGTTGTGCCCGAAATAAGATTTCGTGTACTGAATGTCCGTGATAAATTAAGCAAGTGTCATCGGCGTAAAGGGTAAGTTCACCGTGTAGATTTAATTCACAAATATTATTAATATAAATTAAGAAGAGTAATGGTCCTAAAATGGATCTCTGAGGTACGCCATAACTTATCGTGGCTGGCTCGCTCTTGAATATTCCTATTTTGACAATTTGAGACCGATTTTCAAGATAAGATTTATAAATGTTAAAGGCGGTGTCAGAAACACCTATACATGCAAGTTTTTGTAAAAGGATTGGATGGCTAACTGTGTCAAAAGCCTTTTTTAAATCAATAAAAACCCCTAATATATGTTTCTTATTGTCAACGTTTGTTCTAATTTTTGTTGTGAGATCTAGCGCAGCAGAAAGTATATTTGATTTTTGTCTTAAACCATATTGCTTATGATAAAAAAAGTTAATTTCATTAAGATAATCTAACAATCTAGTGTATAAAATTTTCTCAAGAATTTTTGACATTACTGGTAAAACAGAAATTGGTCGATAGTTGCTAGGATCGGTTTTCTTACCGGATTTGTAAATAGGACATACTTTAGCTACTTTTAAGACATCAGGGAAGCTACCTTCTATGAGTATTTTGTTAAAACTAGAACTTAATTGTTCAACAATACAGTTTTTAATTGTTTTTATTATTTTCGTACTGATATCATCTATGCCAGTACTAAATTTGTATCAAGATCATTTATTATTTTCGAAATTTCAGTTTCAGTGCAAGGACTTAAGTGTGTCAATTTTGAGGTGGTATTATTTGTACGAGGTTGAGTAAATATAGTGTTGTTGTGGAAGCTACGAGGAATATCATTTGCAAGTTTATATCCTATGGTAGAAAAATACTGATTAAAAGCGTTACAGATTTTAGTTGGTTCAGTAATTTTAAAATCATTAACGATTATTATCGGCGGTTTGTGGTTAACTTCTTTAGGCTTGTTATTCATGAGATTACCGAGCAAATTCCACATTTTCTTTGGTTTTCTTGAGCATTTTTCAAATTCTTTATCGTAATAAGTTTCTTTAGTGTTTTTAATTTTCTGCATAGTTTTATTTCTCATAAGTTCAAATTCAGCTTTTATTTCTTCATCATTAGGGTTATTTTAAATTTTATCCATAATTCATTGCGCCTCTGTATGTCTTGAATAATGTCTTTGTTTATCCAATCATCTCTAGGTGTGTTTAAAATTTTAGTTTTTTTAATTTTACTATTCTTGACACATGTAGCTACGAAGTTGAATAAGGAAATAAAGTCGTGGGCCATTAAGCTTTGTATATTTTCAAACAGTAGTTTTAGCTTAGGGTAATCTATAGATTCATATTTGATTTGTTTTTTGGGTGGACGTTTGTAATTTCTTAATTTCCAGAAAAAATTGTTTGTGATCTGATATATTAGAGTCTATTATTGCCATGTGAAAGCTATTTTAATTTAAGATTAGTAGATACATGATCTATAATAGACTTTTTTTTTTGATGTCTCTCTAGTACAATAGTGTTCATCTATATTGTTTATTATCAAATATCCCGCTTCGGTTAGTGTTCTTTGTACAGTTTTGTCTTATTATTTGGTTTAAGTTAGTCAATATTGAAATCCCCAAAGATTAAAGCTCGTTTCTTATGTTGAAGTTGAAGATTGTAATCTTCTAAAAATGTATTGAAATTTGTATCACCAGGGTTATAAACAACTCCCAATTCGAGAGAATATTTTTCCAATAGTATCCATAAATAGTTATTTACCGACTACTGCAAAGTGTTCGAAACGTCGGGTTTCCAAAAATGTAAAAACTAAATAACTACGCGATTAATCCGGTTAAAATAGTTTTATTTAAAATAGTTATTACCATTAAGATATGTAGATTCAGTGAGCTTGTGATCTAGGTCATTGTGAATATAAGCCGAAACGCCACTCCAATTTTATTAGACCGATAGTTATAATAGTGGGTATAGTCCTGGAAGTTTTAGGAATAAGGCTTGCTCCTCAGATTTAATCCAAGTTTTCAGTGATTAGTATTATTTGTATTTTGAATGGTGCAGCCGACAGTATACATTTTAGTTCGTCTAACTTTCCTTTCTTACAAAGGCTTCTTATATTAAAATAAAGTATGTTTATTTTAGATCCACGAATGTTTATACAATTATAGTTAGATGTAGTTTGATATGTAGTGCAAATATCATGCAAGTTAGAACTATCAGCTATGGATTTTAGTTTTTTGCTTCCGAAGAAACTATTTTTGGTATTCCCTTATGATTTTTAATAATGAGATTACTTTCACTTAAATTTATATTTCCATTTCTTCGCTGTGGTGTCGAGGCAAAGCGCGGCGTTGAGTTCTGCCACTCAACACGCAATGCCTCCAAAATTCGGCAGAAAGTGGGGAACGGAGTGTCTTGCACTAGGTTCCCTCTGCCTACCCTGCCGTGTGCGGGATATAGCGTGAAGCTAATTAATTAATTAGATTACTTTCACCTTCTTGATTACGACGTTTTAGTTCTTCTCGAAGTTCATTAAAGTATTTTTGTTGAGAAGGTGTTTGGTCTGCGAATATTTTAATTTTTTCATTCTTCAACTTATTTTTTATTCCGCAATATAGAAAGAGCGGTATCTTGACTATTAAAGCATACTTTAAGTTTGCGATTTCTGTTATATATATTTCCCAAGACGAAATATTTTAGGTTGTGGGTATTCATCTATTATTTCTGATATGATCTTATTGACCTCTGTTTCATCCATTTGTCTACGCTGTGGTGCGCTAACCGCGGTCGGTTCCGGAATTCCCATAATGACAATATTTTTTGCTCTTATATTACGTTCTTGAATTTCGTGTATAACTTGTTCATTTGTACGAATATAGGAGTTCGATGAAGGTAAAACATTATTTAATGGGAGTATTTTTTTAAATTAGAAAAGTCATACTCCAAATTTTCTTATTTTCTTTTCATTGTCAGTAACAGTACAGGCAAGGTCAGTAAGATTTTTTGAATGCGGACTTGTTCTAAGGATATAGGTTGTTGATTTAATTTCCATCTATTTGAGTTTAATATCCGACATGTTGTTCGTTATTTTCTAAGAGTTTTTCTAAAAGAGATGTGAATACCAGATAGTTCTTGCGTAATTCCTGTATCTCATATTTGCATTCACGTTCTGGTTGTTTCCGTTTGCGCTTCGTTATATTGTGAATATTCATAGTATCGACATTTAGATTTGCAAGGTCCGGCTGCGAGCCGCCTCCCGTAGCTGTTAACGGCGTTGAACGTAAAACGCTCATTCTCAAAGTTGATATTTGCACAAACTTAGATAAGAAATAATCGTGTATGCAACCAATTGAGACGAAAAATGCAACTATCTTTTTTACCCGAGGTGAAGCGGGGCGCCGCCACGCACTATTAGATTTTGTGCGTCACTAGTCACAGTAACAAAAAAGTCACAAACACGAGAAACTTACTCACTGTAAAATAAGCTTTAAGTCCTTTTAACAGTAGTCACTTTTGATTTTAAATATATTAATTAAATTTTATAAATTTAAAGTACACGTCTGCTCGTGTCACAAGCCTAAGCTTGAATTAATTAGTAGTTTCTTGATAGGATTTTTTAAGGATTTATTATAATGTTTTTATGATATAGTTATTTAAGATTTAATAAACAACTTTCTTTATAAGTTGCATGTATGGAAGTATCATCATATAATGCAACTCCGAAAAGGATGAAGTTTCATCATAAATTATAAATAAAAATTAAAATGAAAAAATTACTTCGTAATTTAGCTATTAGAGTTTTCAATCGATGTGAGAAACAATTTATGTAACCAATATTTAAAACACTGTAGTAGATTATCTTCTGATATGGTGACATTACTATTTGCAAATGGCTAACATACTGTTTGTTTTAAATTATGTTAAAAAGGTGTATAGGCTGAAAAATCAAATTAAAGCATATGTTAAGCATCATAAGTGACAATGAAGCAATACAAGGTTTATATAAACACCTAACCTCATCACTAGCATTACCTCTACAACGAGAATTAAGGAATGCGAAGAGAAAATATGTGGCTAGAAGATAGAACACTAAGCAAAAAAATTGCACTAAGGCTTACAAGAGATCACCATCTACTTATCAATTGTTGCGACGACTTTGGTGTCTTCCACACCAACAACATTAAAACATATATTAAGAAAATTTCCCCTAAAGGTGGGCATAATTTTCAGGGAAATGAAGTTTTATAATATTTGATCCACCTCATCTACTGAAATGCTTCAGAAATTTGATTTTAAAATATAATATAAAATACAATACTAATATTACATCAAACAATGTTGAAGGAACAGTAATATTTTGTTATTTCAATTATATTTAAATTATGCATAAATATGCATAGTCCAGTTAAAAGTATTAGTTTCTGATTACTAATCTCCATATATAATAAAAGGATAGAAAAAGTCAATTCTGTACATGAAAGATATAAAAAAATAAAAATTAGGGTCGGTTAATATGTCGATTATAGAACCTAAAAAACCACTCAGCAGAATCTTGTGTCTGTCGTGTTGTTTGTGCGTCAATCACGCAAAAACTACCTGACAGAAGTTGATGAATTTTGCATGGTTTGCCTAGGGCTCAAGGTAACATTTTTTGGGTTCATTCCGAATTTCATGATAGTTTTCTTTAAAAAAAATAAAAACTGAAAAATATAAATTACCTAAAATACCGATAACTACTGTATGAAATTAAATTAATTTTGGCATGGTAATAGTTCAAAGCCTAATGTCACTTATAGGATAGTTTTTATCATGGGCAGTATAAAGAATTTTTTTGTAGAAAAATTACTAATATATTTTTTAATAAAAAAATCGACTCTTCAATTCAACCGGATTTCACACTCTGAACTTAACTAAACTTTCACCCAAACTACCCTATATGTACCCTTTCTAATAAAAAAAGAATCATTAAAATCGGTGAATTGATATTGACTTATACGTTCATTTGTCGCGCATATATTAATGAATTTGGAGATTTATATGATTTTCTCATAGATACCATTGTTGGATATAAACTAAATTAAAATAAGACTACACGGAGGCATTAGCTTTCAAATAAAAAAAGAATCATTTAAAATCATTCACAATCAAAAGTTCTAAGGTAACAAGGCTAAAAAATACAGCCCAATTGATGACCCTTTTAAGAAGTCGGTTAATAGTAATCTGACATAATTAAATTACGACTATTTCATTTAACCACATTTTAAAAGAAGAAAGTAAATTGAGGCCGTTCGTTGCACAGGGCACAAAGCTGTAACTGATTGTGGGTTCGATGGACCACGCAAGGAAACGAAATATTTATTTAAATTTATATTTCCATTTCATCGCTCTGGTGTCGAGGTTAAAGTGCGGGCGTTGAGTTCACTTACTCAGCACGCAATGCCTACAGAATTCCGAGAAAAGTAGGGAACAGAGTGTTGTTGTTAACACTAGAGGTCCTATGCCTACCCTGGTGTGTGCGGATACAGCGTGAAGCTAAAAAAGAAGTATAATCAATATTTTTCAGTCTACCATAATTATTATTTTCAAACGTCAACGTTGTGATATTAACAAACATAATAAAGTAGGTATATTTTACGGAATTAGCTCATATGGCGATGTGTAGAATAAAAGTATATGTATTTGGAAAGTAAATTCTGATTGTGCAGTTCATAGTTTATAAAAGTTTATATTGTGTTTAGATGGATCACGTGGTGATGTCAATACGTTTTAATGTCATCTTATGTTATCTGTTAAAATAGCGTGAAGCTGATTAAACTTAGTGTTATATTCAAAAGAAATTAATTGTATGTAATACATAATATGTAATTATTAATACGTTTCAAGTATGAAAAAAAGAAAAAATGCAATATAATTGCATTTGTGTTTCCTTCCTATATTTTGTATTTCTATTATTTAAATCGATATATCAGGAACGTAAATGTGCGGAACAGAGTTGCATGCCATTTTAGTACAGAGTAACCTCTAAAAAATGTATTTACTAAACTGAATAAAAAGAATGTGTGATTCCTCTATACAATATATTATTCTATATTATACATAAAACAGGTTAAAACAGTGCATATGAAGGTCCTCCCTGTAGTATAACTATTTTCAATTACTATCAACACTACATTGTCGATACTAATGTGGTATTACAATATGAATGACAATTTTTTCCGCCATTTGATGACCATAGATCAATTTTTTTTAATTTGGAAAAATAATATATTAACTATAAGAACGTTGGTAGTTTTTTAAAAAGGGAATCTTATAGAATAAAAAATTGCCTAAACTATGCTTCTTCGCAAGTGGTTGTAATAACTATTGGTATCAATTTCCAAAAAATCACTATAAATATTAATATGCTCAATTATACAGAGTTTTTTGTTAGGACCACTTTAAATGAAACCACAGTTTAACTACTCTATAAAAGCCTATACATATTAAATTAAAAACCGAAAATAAAAAAAGTTATTTTTTCAAACAAAATCTCCATATATAATAAAAGGATAGAAAAGTCAATTCTGTACATGAAAGATATAAAAAAAATAAAAATTAGGTCGGTTAATATGTCGATAAAAAATTAATATGTTTAAAGTTAATATGTCGACTAAAACTTGACGCTATGACGGTACAGTTGAGAGAACTGAGATTTCTGGTTGTAGCACTAGTTATTTTAATTAGGTTAAATTCCCACTAAGTGGAAGAATATATTTATTTTTCTGCCCGTAAAAACAAACGAAGCGAAGCCTTGTGTTCCGCTATACTATCTAAAGAAATTGGAAAGTGCAAAATTGAGTAAGTGCACCACTATCTTATTTGAAATTCTTTCTTCTCTCCATTATAAATTTTCATAGGATTGAAATGTAATAGTGACGTCTTTGAACAATAGTATATGTTCATAACTGTTAAAGTTAATTATCGAACAAATGGTTTACAACTCTGATGATACAAAGACATTCTGCTTCAGCTGATAATTTAATTAAAATGTCTACCGGATGATCAATTAGCCTGCAGTTTACGTTTTAATTGTTATTATGTATGATGTTACGTAACGTTTCTTTACGTTTATTTATTTATATACATATTACATTTAATGAATTAAATATATTTTATAAAAGGTTCACATATGTGATAACATGTTCACACATGTGGTCCACATATGTGACCACATATTCACACATGTGGTCCACACACGTGACCACATATTCACACATGTGGTCCACATATGTGACCACATGATCACACATGTAATCTTCATATGTGACTACATATCACACATGTGGTCTACATATGTGACTACATATCACACATGTGATATGCCATGTGAATACTTATCACACATGTGGTCACATATATGACCACACGATGCCACATGTGGTCCACATATGTGACCACATGTTCACATATGTGGTCCACATATGTGAGCACATATACACACATGTGGTCCACACACGTGACCACATATTCACACATGTGGTCCACATATGTGACCACATGATCACATGTAATCTTCATATGTGACTACATATCACACATGTGGTCCACATATGTGACAATTCACACATGTGGTCCACATACGCGACCACATATTCACATGTGGTCCACATATGTGACCACATTTCCACATGTGGTCCACATATGTGACCACATTCTCACATGTGGTCCACATAGACCACATATACACATGTGGTCCACATACGTGACACATATTCACACATGTGGTCCACATATGTGACCACATGATCACACATGTAATCTTCATATGTGACTACATATCACACATGTGGTCCACATATGTGACACATATCACACATGTGATATCCACATGTGAATATATTCACACATGTGGTCACATATATGACCACAATTCCACATGTGGTCCACATATGTGACCACATATTCACATATGTGGTCCACATATGTGACCACATAACACATGTGGTCCACACATGTGACCACATTTCCACATGTGGTCCACACGTGACCACATATTCACACATGTGGTCCACATATGTGACCACATGATCACACATGTAATCTTCATATGTGACTACATATCACACATGTGGTCCACATATGTGACAATATCACACATGCGATCTGCACATGTGAATACTTACTCACACATGTGGTTCACATATATGACCACACGATGCCACATGTGGTCCACATATGTGACCACATGTTCACATATGTGGTCCACATATGTGAGCACATATACACATGTGGTCCACACACGTGACCACATATTCACACATGTGGTCCACATATGTGACCACATGATCACCCATGTAATCTTCATATGTGACTACATATCACACATGTGGTCCACATATGTGACCACATTTTCCACATGTGGTCCACATACGCGACCACATATTCACACATGTGGTCCACATATGTGACCACATTCACCCATATAATCTTCATATGTGACACATATCACACATGTGGTCCACATATGTGACCACATTTTCCACATGTGTCCACATACGCGACCACATATTCACACATGTGGTCCACATATGTGACCACAAATTCTCACATGTGGTCCACATGAAAGACCACATATTCACACATGTGGTCCACATATGGACCATATATTTACACATGTGGTCCACATATGTGACCACAAATTCTCACATGTGGTCCACATATGTGACCACATTTTCCACATGTGGTCCACATACGCGACCACGTATTCACACATGTGGTACATATGTGACACACATTCTCACATGTGGTCCACATGAAAGACCACATATTCACACATGTGGTCCACATACGTGACACATATTGACACATGTGGTCCACATATGTGACCACATGATCACACATGTAATCTTCATATGTGACTACATATCACACATGTGGTCTACATATGTGACAACATATCACACATGCGATCTGCACATGTGAATACTTACTCACACATGTGGTTCACATATATAACACGATGCACATGTGGTCCACATATGTGACCACATGTTCACATATGTGGTCCACATATGTGAGCACATATACACACATGTGGTCCACAACGTGACCACATATTCACACATGTGGTCCACATATGTGACCACATGATCACCCATGTAATCTTCATATGTGACTACATATCACACATGTGGTCCACATATGTGACCACATTTCCACATGTGGTCCACATACGCGACCACATATTCACACATGTGGTCCACATATGTGACCACAGGTTCACCCATATAATCTTCATATGTGACCACATTTTCCACATGTAATCCACACGCGACCACATATTCACACATGTGGTCCACATATGTGACCACAATTCACACATGTGGTCCACATATGTGTCCACATTCACATGTGGTCCACATGAAAGACCACATATTCACACATGTGGTCCACATATGGACCATATATTTACACATGTGGTCCACATATGTGACCACAAATTCTCACATGTGGTCCACATATGTGACCACATTTTCCCACATGTGGTCCACATACGCGACCACATATTCACACATGTGGTCCACATATGTGACCACACATTCTCACATGTGGTCCAAATGAAAGACCACATATTCACACATGTGGTCACATACGTGAGCACATATTGACACATGTGGTCCACATATGTGACCACATATTCACACATGTGGTCCACATATGTGACTACATATTCACACATGTGATCTATATATGTGACTACACATTCACATAAAAAATTTTTACTACACGAATAAACTTCAATAAAAGTTTTATAATTTAAAAAAGTTTATTTTTTATGTAGGCTGTCTCCTATCTGAAGTGTAGTTAAATGGAAAAACTAGGAGGACCAGTGTGTGTGTCAGTGATGACCTATTGCGTTGAGAGACAAGGTCCTTCATCCTTAGCCTCATTCGCAGGCTCCAAGTCAGCTATGGAGACAGCTATTTCTCTAAGCTACTGAATTAGAAACGATGGTACGACGAAAGAAGGTTACCGACACATTGTTTCGGTAAATGAGCGATGTATAAATGCACTTTGTCACGAAAGGTATTTTAAATTTGTATTGAAACGAACTGAAAAGTCAAAAATTAAAAAGGAGTTATAAAATTTAATTTAATCACATGAATTCACAAAACAATCTATACCTATTTTTTATTTTAAGAATTAAAAAAAATGATGTTAGGTTTGTCTTGCCTGACCTTTGTCGCACTCATTTATGTATTAATGGATTATCTCCATCTCCATATATAATAAAAGGATAGAAAAGTCAATTCTGTACATGAAAGATATAAAAAAAATAAAAATTAGGTCGTTAATATGTCGATTATAGAACCTAAAAAACCACTCAGCAGAATTCTGTCTGTCTGGTCTGTCTGTCTGTCGGTTTGTTTGTGCGTCAATCACGCAAAAATACCTGACAGAAATTGATGAATATTGTTGCATGGTGTTAGCTAGGGCCTCAAGGTACATTTTTTTTCGGTTTCATTCCGAATTTCATGATGTTTTCTTTAAAAAAAAAAACACAAACTGAAAAATATAAATCACCTAAAAATGCGATAACTACTGTATGAAATTAAATTAATTTTGGCATGGTAAGTAGTTCAAAGCCTAATGTCACTTATAGGATAGTTTTTATCATGGAGTATAAAAGATTTTTTGTAGAAAAAAATTAGATAATTATATTTTTTAATTAAAAAAAATCGACCTTTCTCAATTTCAACTGGGATTTCACCACTCTGAAACTTAAACTAAACTTTCACCAAACTAACCCTTTATGATGTACCCTTTCTAATAATAAAAAAGAATCATTAAAATCGGTTGAATTGGATATTGACTTAATACGTTTCATTTGTCGCGCATATACTTAATGGCAATTTTGAAGGACTTTATATGATTTTCTCATAGATAACCAGTTGTATGGATATAAACATAAAGTAACACATAAGACTACAACGGGAGGCATTTAGCTTTCTAAAATAAAAAAGAATCATAAAAAATCGGTTCATACAATCAAAAGTTTCTAAGGTAACAAGGCTAAAAAAATACAGCCCAATTGATGACCCCTTTATAAAGAAGTCGGTTAATAGTAATCTGACATAATTAAATTACACTATTTCATTTAACCACATTTTAAAGAAGAAAGTAAATTGAGGCCGTTCGTTGCACAGGGGCACAAAGTGTAACTGTTGTGGGTTCGATGACCACGCAAGGAAAACGAAATATTATTTAATTTATATTTCCATTTCATCGCTCTGGTGTCGAGGTAAAGTGCGGCGTTGAGTTTCACTACTCAGCACGCAATGCCTACAGAATTCCGAGAAAAGTAGGGAACAGAGTGTTGTTGTTAACACTAGAGGTCCTATGCCTACCCTGGTGTGTGCGGGATACAGCGTGAAGCTAAAAAAAGAAGTATAATCAATATTTGTTCAGTTCTACCATAATTATTATTTCAAACGTCAACGTTGGTGATATTAACAAACATTAATAAAGTAGTATATTTTACGGAATTAGCTCATATGGCGATGTGTAGAATAAAAAGTATATGTATTTGGAAAGTAAATTCTGATTGTGAGTTCATAGTTTATAAAAGTTTATATTGTGCTTAGATGGATCACGTGGTTGATGTCAATACGTTTTAATGTCATCTTATGTTATCTGTAAAATAGCGTGAAGCTGATTAAACTTAGTGTTATATTCAAAAGAAATTAATTGTATGTAATACATAATATGTAATTTTATTAATACGTTTCAAGTATGAAAAAAGAAAAAAATTGCTATATAATTGCATTTGTGTTTTCCTTCCTATATTTTGTAATTTCTATTATTTATATCGATATAATCAGGAACGTAAATGCGGGAACAGAGTTGCATAGCCATTTTAGTACAGAGTAACCTCTAAAAAATGTATTTATTAACTGAATAACAAAGAATGTGTGAGTCCTCTATACAATATATTATTCTATATTATACATAAAACAGGTTAAAACAGTGGCATTATGAAGGTCGGTCCTGTAGTATATTCTATTTTCAATTACTATCAACACTACATTGTCGATACTAATGTGGTATTACAATACATTTTGAATATTTTTTCCGCCATTAGGATGACATAGACAATTTTTTTAATTTGAAAAAATACTATATTGTAACTTAAGAACGTTGATAGTTTTTTAAAAGGAATTCTTATAGAATAAAAAATTGCCTAAACTATGCTTCTTCGCAAGTTGTTGTAATAACTATTGTATCTTTTCACCAAAAAATCACTATAAATATTAAATATGCTCATTATACAGAGTGTTTTTTGTTACGACCACTTTAATGAAACCACAGTTTAACTACTCTATAAAAGCCTATTACATATTAAATTAAAAACCCGAAAATAAAAAAGTTTATTTTTCAAACAAAATAAATAATAAAATTATCGTTGTAAATAAAATACAATTGTCAGAACGACGCACGCACACAGTAAACCTATCAAAAGGGAATCGCCGCATACGCCTCATTCCCGAAATCGGTCGTAGGTATTGGCGGCTAAGTTCAAAGTTCTAAACATTTTAGTACTATTTTGTCTTTACCTTATTGGTACCTATGGCGTAACCGCGTCATACGAAATATAGATATGAATAACATTGTGAAATGAGAAAAAAACCCTATGTCTTCACTGTTGATGTATCTTGCTTGAATTCTTTAGGTACGGGTTTAAACTATTTACCCTATATGCCCAATTGTAAACTGTAACGCGACGTTGTGGGTCCGATCCACACATGCAGGATTAATTATAAATTATAATAATATTTTCATTTCGCACATCAGTCACACATTATACCCAATATTTTACACTAAGTTGCCCTACTAAGGGCGGGATAAAAGCGTGGATCTGGTTTTAAACTTTATGTGAACCGATTAAAATAAAGTCCAGTCCAGTTGAGGCCAGTAGTGGCGCAGCGGCATAAAGTGTGACTGTAAAACCGACTGGTTCTCGTGAGTTCGATCCCCACACGAGGAGATAAATATTTACTTAAATTTATTTTTCCATTTCTTCGCTCTGGGGTCGAGGTTAAGCACGGCGTTGCGTTCTGCCACTCAACACGCAATGCGTCCAGAATTCGGTAGAAAGTGGGGAACGGAGTGGTATAAAAACACTAGGTTCCCTCTGCCTACCCTGCTGTGTGCGGGATACAGCGTGAAGCTGATTTATTTATTTATTTATTTGATTTGATTCTTAAATAGTGGTTCTCCAGATCGAAAGAAAGGAAGACCACACTGTACCAATATGACTGACAATTCACCCCATTTGGAACATTTGAAAGAAATGTATGACATTTTTGAAAACTGTACATTTATAGGATGTCATAGCTCGCCCCCATCTAAGGAAGGTTGGAAATGGACAATTAAGGGTATCTAAGATTGTTCAATAATTTTAAAATAAAACATAAAATAAAAGCTTTATGTACTCGAGCCTTCAGCAAGATTTTCTAGAAAATTGTTAGATACTATTAGAGAAAACTGTGGATCAAAGTATAATCCAACCTCTGGGCAATTTGTTGCTGCCTGAAGACAGCCTGTGCATATGTCTGTGGGATTTTTATTAAAGAGCCCTTGGCAATAAATGCAGGTTTTGTGATTCAGTTTTAAAAAGCTAAACATACTGACAATATTTATTAATATGAATATGATAATGTTAAAAAGAACTACACTATGTATCTGAAGATTTATTAGATGTGCTGAAGAACTGTGCTACAATTTGCAAATAATTTATATGAAACATTATCATATTCTTTAAACCTCAAAATGATTTTGTTTCATACTTTTGTTCCAATCCAAGTCAAATTTAAACAATGTAACTGCCCTACAATGTTATGTAATAAGTTAATACACATATTTAAATATGATTATGTTACAGATTACAATTTATTTAACTTTATAAATTTAAATTATGTTTTTAACATAAGAGGGCAAGTTTGTCTTGCTGCAATAATATAGCCTTTATCACTATTTTATTTAATTTGCAAGATACTATTTGTATAAATATATTATGAACAAATGTTTATAAACAATAAAAAAGTATAAAGTGTTTATTTGTGTTTTTTTTTATTATGTATACCAGACTATTATTATTATTATACCAGAAATGATTCACTGTTTCAAAATCATTTGGAAGTATTTATCTTTAAAATTAAGTAATAAACTTCCAATTGATTTTGAAAGAGTGAATCTTTCTGGCTTTGAATAAAAATCGATTTATTATCCAAATATTAGCCAAATTTTGAATTTCCCGCCGATATCTGAGGCGGGTAAATTTTAAATATTGTTTCTGGTGGGCACACGATAGATGGCAGCAGTGGCGTTTTGTCCCCCATTTTTTTGTATGAAGTGAACATTCTTCCCTTTGGGTATATGTGTTCTGTGCTCAAATATAAGCTTCTTGAAAACTTAAATACTTATATCTTTTGATAGAGTGAAGCGATTTCAATGAAATAAACACTAAAACCTACTTTGATTTACTTGTAATTTTATGTATAAAAGTTGCTTAAATTTATTGTGTACTTTTTAAGTGATGCGTGTTGACATAAGCAGAAAACAGACAAAAATTCCAAAAATGTTGGAAATGGATTCTGTTAATTATCCTTTAACACCCTAGCTAATTTTTTTTTAATTATTATTTTCAATGTACAGAAACGACTTTTCTATAGATTTATTATAAGTATAGACAAGTAAATTAATTGATTTTTAAAAAATTATGGACAATTTGCTCTGGAACAATAGAATGCCAGCAAAATATTTTAACTACATTAGATATAACAAGGTATTGTCAACTGTATAAACCGAAAAAATATTAAAACATTTGTTAATTTTATCAATATTTAAGGAGGAATACTTTACAGCTTACCTTACAATTGTCTGTGTAAAAATATAGTACATAAGTTATACCTATTAGTGCCTTCTTCCTAACCTTCTTTAAGAAGTATTCTCCATTTTTAATATACTTACTTTTTCTTAACTCTCCATAACATAACTGAAAATATTTGAAGAATGTCCTTTTCTCTTGTCTATCAATATTTGAAGATCTCAAATTAATGTATTAAATGTTTTTTTTTCAAAGAATTGATTTTATACAAAGTATTTATATATCTCTGCATAAAATCTATTTTTTTTAACTTGTTGCTCTAATATATATTTTACAGTAAACTCAAAGTTACTCTGTATTTTGATTTCTTATTTTATAATTGTTTATCATTAAGTTCGCACGCTCGCGGCTTCGCCCGCTTAAACCACAGAATTATTTACTTAACACACTGAATTATGTTCTTGTTTTGATATACCCATAATGTATGTTTGCAACGCAATGAAGATTTTTTATTTGAAACTTTAGATCGCATTTTCGTACCATTCGTACATCTTCAATTGAATGTTTGAAATAAAAACACAACTTATCGATCGATACTTATTACTTACTGTCTGTGCGTTTCTTCACGATTATCTCAGAAACAGCTTAACTGATTTAAATACTTTTTTGTTTGTATTTTGGCAAACTGCCCTTAAATATTTAGTATTAGTTTTATTTTAATCAGCTTCACGCTGTATCCCAAACACAGCAGGTTAGGCAGAGGGAACCTAGTGTTAAAACACTCCATTGCTTACTTTCTGCCGAATTCTGAAGGCATTGTAAATTTAAGTAAATATTTCATCTCCTCGAATAGGGATCTAACTCACAACCAGTCGGTTTACAGTCACACTTCGTGCGCGGCGCCACGACTGGCCTCAACTGGGCTGGACTTCATTTTAATCGATTCACACGAAAGTTAAAACCAGATCCACGCTTTATCCCGCCCTTAGCAGGGCAACTTAGTGTTAAGATATTGGATATAATGTGTGACTGATGTGCGAAATGAAAATATTATTAAATTATAATTGATATCGGACCCACAACAGTCGTTACAGTCACAACTTTGTGTCCCTGTGCCGCGACGGCCTTTAACAAAGAAGAGAAGAGAAGCGTCAGCGTTCCTTTTACGGAAACAGCATGTAGGGTAAAATATTTTAAAACCGTACCTAAAGAATTTAAGCAAGATACATCAACAGTGTAGACGTAGGTTTTTTCACGATGTTTTTTTATATCAATATTTCGTATAGCGGCCTGGCCGCGGCTTTGCCCGCTTGAATTAGATGATTATTCAATTAAGAAATAGAGATATTACAAACAGCCTTAATTATTAATTTATTTATTTGGATTCACGACATTCTTTGTAAAGTAACTTATATTAGCTCCTGTACAGTTTTTAAATTAGTAAACATATTTTAAGTAAATATATAATTGGTATACAGAATATACATAGAAAGCACGTTTTTAGGTATTTTTATATTATCTATGAAACAATCAAAATTTTCGGTCAAGTTCAAGTCGTACTCATGACCCGAGAGAGTTTCGTACCAGTTTCAAGACTTATTAAAGTTTATTTATTAAAGTGTCATTTTGTATCAAATTAAGTACAGATTAAAATTTGTACCTGATAGTTTTTTTCTGTGACACAAATACAAAAAGTTTGGAATTTTTCTTTATACGTGCCGTAAGTTTTAACTTCTTAATAAATTTCGTAATTGTGTATCAACGGGAAGTATATAGTTTTGATAGAAAATGCAACAAATAACGATGCATAAACCCTCATAGTTTATCATTCATTTGATTGCGATGATTTAGAAAAAAATTATGTTAGCGTTGACTATATATAGACTGTTTAAAGTTTTTCTATCTTCGTTTTTCCTTTTAAATTTATTAAAAAGTAAAAATTAAAAATTAGCTTCACGCTATATCCCGCACACAGCAGGGTAGGGCAGAGGGAACCTAGTGTAAGACACTCCGTTCCCCACTTTCTGCCGAATTTTGGAGGCATTGCGTGTTGAGTGGCAGAACTCAACGCCGCGCTTTACCTCGACACCAGAGCGAAGAAATGGAAATATAAATTTAAGTAAATATTTCATCTCCTCGAGTGGGGATCGAACCCACAACCAGTCGGTTTTACAGTCACACTTTGTGCCACTGCACCACGATTGGCCTCAAGATTGGTATTTAAAAGTAACTATTTTATATTTATTAGTTATTAGACTTCCACTGTTCAGTTGCTTGTAAATTGATTCCAATTGTTCATCTTGAAGCTGTGCAGTCAGAAACCAATCGTCTACCTTTTCAATATTTAGAATACTTTAATTAATAACTTTAAACAGTCTATATAGACTGTTTAAAGTTTTTCTATGTTCGTTTTTCCTTTTAAATTTATTTAAAAGTAACTATTTTATATTAATTAGTGACAAACAAGTTAATTACAGTGTAGACAATTATTAAAAAACATTTTTGTTGTGCATTTAATGTCTTTATTTGCATAAAATAGCACTTACCTGCTGGCTCATTAATTATATCTCACAATAAAAAGTTATCATTCAGAACTCAATATGACTAGATTGGAGGATCATTACTCAAGGAGAACGTACATAAATGTAATGTAGATTTTAAATTTAAATCAGTAAATTCAAGGGACATCATTAACACATTTAAGTCACTTGATATCAAGAAAACGTCAGATCTATGGGGTATTTCTGTCAAATTGATTAGTTATATAATAGACGTTGTTGCTCCTCACCTCGCAACTATATTTAATAATTGTATAGAGTATGGTGTGTTCAACCAACAATTTTCGACCTGTTTCTATACTACCCTCGTTCAGTAAGATTTTTGAAAAAATTATTCTCAATCAAACATTACAGCATTTTGATTTACACAATCTCATGCACGATAAACAGTATGGTTTTACTAAAGATCGTTCAACCACAAATGCTGGTATAAGTCTTATAAAGATATATATGAGGCTTGGGAAGAGGCATTAATTTTAGTGAACTGGTGGTAAATTATTTGACGTTCAAAAAATGAAGCATGTAACTTCTTATTTTGAATAAAATGATTTGAATTTTAATTTGAATTTGGATATCTTGGAAGTTCACAGAAATATTGCAGAGGCACTAGGGAAGAAAATGACACATTTTGAAAAACAATTAAACAACACTGGTTCCAATGATTCCGGAAAGAGACCACCGTCTCGACAAGTTGGCTTGTGGAGTGCTTCAAGGAGTTTAAGATTTCAGTGTGGAACATTTTGGATCTCCTCAAGTCCTTCATCAACAATTTATCTTCACGAATTGATGAAATCGACAACTCTACCAGAAGAAATGCCTTTCTTTTTGGTGGCATTGAGGAGGCAGAGGGGGAAAATTTGGTTTCCACTATACTTGGGACTATCCAAGTGCTCATGGAAGTCTCTGACATAAATCTGTGGCAGAAGGCTGCCATACAATCCTGTCAACGGCTGGGTATTAAATCAGCGAGCCGTTGTCGCCCCATTATAGTGCGCTTTAATGACTTAAAGGTGAGGAGTGACCTTTGGGGCAATAAGAAGAAATTAAAGTCCTCTCAAGTCGTGCTGAGTGAGTTTGTCTCACAAAAACTCGCCAATCCATATTTATTTCTGCGCGCAAATCTTTTGGAGTGAGGAATACATGGACATATCTCGGTAACATTTATTTCAAGCTTCCCAATAACGAGCGTAGACGTATATCTACTACTGCTGAGCTTGACGAGTGTTTAAAACTGCTTCCTCAAGCTGATTCTCCTGTTTCCCCAGTTGAAAAAACCAGTACCTCTGAGCGACCCAGAGTAAGTCCGGCAGACGTTAAAGATCATATCAGGAGGCCCCTCACTCGGCGCAATATTGTAAAGAAACCTTAATCCAATTAATCTATTATTTTTTTTTCCTATGATTCATTTTTTTTCTTTGATTCTAACCTATATACATCCCACATACAATGTTAGTTTTTTTTTTAAGTTATTGAATGAGTGCACTTATGATGCTATTTATTTATTATTGAAATGTTTTTATGTAAGTAAAATACTGTTTACACTATTTTATTTCACATTATATGTTGTATTTGTACGGGCATTGTTTACATTACAACTTTCTTGTTTAATGTTTTCTGTCAATGTCAACTGTCATTAGTAACTAGAGCTGTAGCAAACCGTATGTATTCGTTACTTAGTAACGGGTGCGCCATCTAGTACCGAGTACCGAAACGGTACTCACGAATGCATTTCGTTACTCGTATGTTTCGTATCATTTGTACCTACACTGTTTCGGTTCACGCAAGTACCGAACATGTATGTGCGTGTGTAAGTATGTTGGTCAGCTGGGAATTGTAAATGGGTCTCGAAGAATACATTTTAATTAATTGGGTCTTTCATAATGCTTACTTTTTGACGTTGACAGATTTATGAGTATTTAGTGCTGCTATACTAAAGTAAAACTACTAATTAGTATTTTTTTTAATATATTTTTTTAAGGATTTAGGAAATGTTTTTGTGATATAGTTATTAAATATTTAATAAATAACTTTCTTTATAATGTTTCATGTATGCAAGGTAACATTATAAAATGCAACTCCGAAAAGGAATGAAGTTTGATCTTAAATAGTAATTAAAAAATGAAAACAAAAAATTGCAGTGTAATTTAGTTATATTAAGTTTTTAATCTATATTAGAAACAATTTATGTAACCGACATTTAAAGCACAGTAGTAGAATTATATTTTGATATGGCAATATTACAATTTCCAAATGGCCAACCTACTGTTTCTTTTTGGCGAAAATATTTACTTTTCTATTGCATTTACGAATTCACTATCTTTAGGTATTTGAATATTTATATCTAAGCAATAGGAGAACTTGAGACGTCTCAAATGTGGTGAGTTATCGTGAAGAACTTTAAATTATATAGGTAAGTGATCGCTAAATATAAACTTGAACTTAAAAGCATATTTGTAAAGATTTGTGATACTAGTTGTTATATTAATTATGTGTATTTTGGTTTCCAGATTCAACAAAAATGTTTAAAATGGCTTAAGTATTGGAGCTATAATTTGTGATATGGATGGAGTGATATGGAAAACAGCTTCATGCTGGGATACATCATGAAGGTTTTTTTAATATACACACAGCAGGGTAGCATATTAATGTTAGATTTAATTTGACCAACACTTAAGTTCATTAAACTTTATTATTTTTATTATTGTGTAATTGTTTCAAAAAACAAACATAAAAGGACAACTTTGTCTTGTTGCAATAATATAGACTATCTCATATCACAATTTTATTTGATTTGCAAGAATGCTATTTGTATAAATATAATAGTGACAAATGTTTATTGTTTATAAGCAATAAAAAAGTATAAAATTTTTATTCGTTTTATTTCTGTATTTATCTTGTATTATTATTATACCAGAAATGCTTCACTCCTTCAAAATCATTTGGAAATATTTTTGTTTAAATTAAGTAATAATATTTCCAATTGATTTTGAAAGAGTGAATCATTCTGGTTTTGATTAAAAAAGTACTATTATTCAAATATTAACCAAATTTTGAATTCCCTGTCCATATCTGAGGCTGTAAATTTGAAATATTGTTTTTGTAGGCACACGATATATGGCAGCCATGCCGTTTTGTCCCCCATTTTTTTGTATGAAGTGAACATTCTTCTCTTTGGGTGTATGTGTGATTTGTATCTACACTGTTTCACGCAAGTTCCGAATATGTATGTGCGTGTGTACGTGTAGTGATAAGCTGCGTGTTGTATTTTAAACTGTAAGTATTAAATAAAACTAAATTTATTGCAGGGGACACTTAAAATCAAGTGTTCTTAAGACTGGAGGTCTTTTAAACACGCGGCAGAAAGTGAAAAATTTTTTTTTTTTAATGGTAACGAAATATCTTAACACTACTACTCCCCTTACTCCCCTCGGCCTATTCTAAGATGTGCGGAACTCTTTGCGAAGCTAAAAAAAAGATCTGCATCAAAATAAGCATATACAAATGAGTTTTATTCAAATTAAAAATGTTATGATACAGTGAGTAGTGACATACCGCATGACGCGCGTACGTAATACGACTCGACTCAATGGTCCAACCGAACATTGCAAGCTATACCGTATCAGAAGTAACG